>CM025609.2:8240412-8256087 GCA_014621495.2 Entosphenus tridentatus
TTATTTTATTATTTTATTTCTACGTGACTTTACCGAAAGAACCAAGAAGAGTACTACAATTGTTTGGCACGTGCAGGAGGCGTCGCCTTGTGATATTCTCCCAGCAGCTCGCAGCGCAGGGCGCTACCCCGCCGTGTTGAGAGAACAGATCCGGAATACGGTGCCATGAGATGATGAAACTGCGCCTGAAGTCACTTCAGGATGATTAATTATATGATCCACGCTAAGGGGCACCTTTTATATGATCTGCAATGAGCGCACGTTGCACAACAATAAACAGGGTTTTTTTCTTTCTCAGAAGGAAATTTGTCAAATTAAGCGACGCACCGAATGTAATATGATGAGCAGTCATTAGTGGCCGAGTTGAGACCATCCATTCGCCTCATTTGAGAACCTGGTTTCATCACAACCTAGTGAATATATCCAAGTCTACGCGTCTCGATGCGAGTCTATGGGTGTTTATATAAGCATGTGGGTCTCTATACGAGTCTATGGGCTTTTATGGAAGAATATGGGTCGCTATGTGAGTGCAGTGTATGGGTATCTCTGTCAGCCAATGGACTTTCTCCGCACGTGCGTCACTATGTGAGTGTATGTGGGGAGCGGTAGTGCAGCGGTTAGCGCGCTGCGCTATGAACCTGGCGACCCGGGTTCGATTCCCGCTCATGGCCAACACCGCCAGTGACGATTATTTGAACCGGTCCTGGGCCTCCCCTAGGTCGACTCAGCCTGAAATGAGTACCCGGTGCGGTGTGTAAACGTCGCCACTAGGGAGACAAAGGCGGTCGGGCGTGGTGCTGGCCACCCCACCCCCCTCGTGTACCGTTCCGGCCTTCATAGGTGCTCGCTAACAGCACTTGCCCCTACAGCCTGTTAAGGCTACACAGGGGATCTTTATCTTTATATGAGTGTGTCGATCTTTGAGCCTCTACGTATGTGGTTCTCCGTGCGAGTTATCAATCGACGACCAGGCCGCGCACATTGACTCGCCACACTTGAGGGCCCGTGATCATCACAGGCGGCTTAACTACCCTGGATTCGAACCTCGGTTGTCAGCAGTGCCAGGTTAGTGCTCTCACCTCTGAGTCACCTCCGGCAAATTGCGTTCTCCTAAAAATAGGAACGTTGCAGCTTAGCCCTAAGAGGACATCGTCGAGTCGAACGATACCTGCGGTGGTGAAAAGGCTATGTTGTAAATATCATGTTGAGATGAACGTAACATTTCCTTCTGCGTGGAAAGTTTAACACATTTTTTAAATAAATAAATTCTGAATAAATGTCATGTCCCGAGCAAGTGCATAATTGGTAATATTAATTACTTTGAAAATAAATAAATCGCAAATATGCTTCTCACAGCTAATTGCATTTGTAACCGTTCTGTGAATTCAATTTTAGCAAAATTTGCATGGATTTCATGATTGTGGTTCAGCGCCATCAGCCCCAGGTTCTGCATTGGCGAACCTGGCATGTTCAGTGTGCAGTACCGAACCAACTCCACAAAGACAAATATTCCACGTAGTAGCTTACATAGACTGTTGGAGAAAGTGCTATTAGCGATAACCTATTAATGCCACCACCCTTAATACTGATGCTTACACACACGCACAGCAGCTACGCCACTCCATTAACGCTGAGTCGATGTGTAGTGACATCGAATGAGTCACTGGAGCGCGTGCCGCTGGGATACTGGTAGACAATGGAGTTAGGGGTCGCAGCCCGTTCTTCCAGTTGCACCTGTGGGCAAGGCACGGAGCCTTCTGGGGGGATCCAGAGGGGGCGTGGCCTAGGGCGGAGCCTGGCCACGCTGGGGAGGATAAAAGGCGAGCTCCGACTCACAGTCGGGGCTGCTGCGATCTGGAGTGGAACTCGTCGTGCAATCGTCGTCTTCGTGATCGTCGCCCTCTTCAAGCTGTGGGTCTGGCAGCGTGTTGGCTGTCCCGAGACAGTATGTGGTCATCCCCGAAGGCTGTGAAGGCCGGAATAAAAGAGAGAGAATACCTCCTATTAGTGTCTGTGAATTGGCACGCTACAGATGTAAGGGAGGCCCATGACCTGTTCAGATATTCGTCACGGACGCTGGCTGTGTGCAGGTATCGAACTCGGGTGGTCCGGCTCGTAGTCCATTGCGACAACTACCAGGGTATCGCTGCCAGAAAAAGACGAATGCTGCCTCCTGCACACGCACGCACGTGTGAAGGTGACGGCGATTTTGCCGCTGCCTTGAGGGTTACAATTGATGATGTTGTCTGCTAGACACTCGGACCTGTTTCCCCAAACGACACCGCTGCATGTCTCTGGCCGGGGGGGGGGGGGCATCGCTCTGTAGCTGAACCGAGTTGAAGTTGCAGGATTGGCCTCCTCTGAAGGGATTTGACTGATATTAAAATTGACTGTGTGGTGGCTTTACCCTTGAACTTCTATGCAGTACCAAGGTCACGGGGTAGAAATTATCTCCGTTGCTGTGCTGGATAAAGGTTCCCCCCCCCCTCTAGCCCCGCCCACCAACCCTCATGCTACCAGTTCAAAAATGCCACAATCCATTTAACTCGTGAATAGTTTCATTTGTCACGCAATATTTTCTGGAAAGCTGGTGCTGCTTGAGTCTGGGCTGGAATTTTTGGAGGTTATTGGCGTAAGGCACTACCACTACAATATAAGGCACGCCTATAGATAGTATTCCAAAATTAATATTGCACCTTTATTTTCATATGCACAGATTTAGGACAATATAAGGGAAGCTTTATATGGTGTGCCAAAATAATATCTGGAACGGCATTCCCGACTGTTTGCAGCTGAAATGAATAACCGACCCCGCACATCAGCTGATATTATGCCTGCTTGCTTTTTTTTAAATTGGCTACCGTTGCATCACGAGTCTCGTCCATCAGTTTATTGTCCTTCCCCCGCACCTCCGATTAGCACGGTTGGCTACGTACGGTGCAAAAGGCATTCAACATACATACATCAGCCACCATCCCTCCTTTCCGAGTCCACTGCATTTTCTTCGCAGTCGATTCGATGGATATACTCAGGATTTACTGGTAGGGACCACCTGGTTCCACCAGCCCACAGGGGAATATTGTGTCCGTCCGTCGTGCATCCAAAAATGGGAGGGGTGGAGAGGGGAGGGTGGGGAGGGGCTGGGTGGGGAGGGTGGGGAGGGGCTGGGTGGGGAGGGTGGAGCTGGGTGGGGAGGGTGGGGCTGGGTGGGGGGTGGGAGGGGTGGGGAGGGTGGGGAGGGGCCGGGTGGGAAGGGTGGGGCTGGGTGGGGGGTTGGAGGAGTGGGGCTGAGTGGGGAGGGGCTGGTCACCCCGTGGTGCCCTTATAAAACTCAACGTTTATCCTACTCACGCCGGCTTGTGCCCGCCCTCACAGTCGGCCATATTTGCGGAATACACCACGCCGCCGTTGACCTACCAGCTCCCTCCGCAGGAATGTGTTATTCCCTGATCCATGCGTTCTGCATTGTGTCTCTCAGTGTCATTCTCAGCATGCTTTTGTTCAATTTTCTCTGCCAGTGGCGGCGTGTCTGATCCATATGTCACAGCAAATTGGTAGGTGACGATGCCGCTGCTGCATTACCAGTGGTACGCAAGCACAATAAACACAAACATAAAACAACAACTCGTCAATAACAGTGTGTGGTCTTAAAAATAAACATATAATCGGCGATGTTTCAGACAAGGTCCCTCCCCTCACAACATGATATTATAGCAGGGTTGAGCATGGACGGCCTGGATAAGTGACCACAGTGCATAAAACACGTGTTTTAGGCTGCTGCGTTAATACATTGTGGGCAGCAGAGGGCAGTACAGGGAAATCAATTTTCCGACTCGGGCAGGCCACCATGGTGAAGTTAGTTTAAAAAAAACCTCCATAACATGCACGGCGTGGAGAAGCTGTCATCCAGCAGTGGATTGACACAAGAGCTATTACACGTCAATGCAACTAAACAAACGACCTTCGTATTAAAAATCATTGCACTTACTCGAAGGAAGAAGTGAATTGAAAACTACCTAACACAAAATAATAATTCGCATCAGTGTGGAGGGATATATGTAGGGTTAGGGTCAGGCAAACCTCGCTTAGTGTGACCCCGTGAAACGTTGATTCGTTATAGCGCTCTTTTGTCCTGGAGAAAAGAAAAAAATCCACAAAGCGCTTACGAGTGAGAGCACGCAGCAGCAGCAGCAGCAGCAGATCCTGTCGAGGAAATGCACCATGCGGCCTTATCATTCACTCATTCAATATTTTCCTCTTTCTTTCGTACGGCTCAAGTTTCAAGTTCATTTATTAGGTATAGCCCTGTGAGCCATTCGGCTCTTGAATCGGGTGCAACCGCAACAAACAAAAAACAAAAACATGAACAAAAAACATCTTAAAGTGACTATGTGACTGAGTGCAAACAGAACATCCAACAAAAGACAGTAAAATATTGCAGAAAAAGCACCGTACACAAAAATGTGCAAAAATCCCACGTAGGTTCACGCAGACGCAGAGCAACACAGCTCCCATGGCACATTCAGGTGGTCAAGCCAGACAACCGCGTCGTGGTGTCGTCCCCTTTCGTGTTTGTGGATCGGGAAATCGCGTCGTTTCTACGTCGCACGGTCTGTTCTGGATGACCACAGCCGCACACGACTACTGGAGAGTTTTCAATGTTTTTCATTTGTGCATCATCAGGGTATCCGCATCTGGTGCCGTGGTTTGTGTGGTGGATGCAGCTTCGGGTGGACCGCGAGCTTCGTGGAAGATCAAACCTCGGGGATCTTCTGCGTTTGAGTCTTTAGTTGTCGTAATTTTCTTACCGGCCCCTACTGGACATCTGTGAATGAGAACTTTATATTCTAGATTTGAAGCTTTCGTGACTGCAAGGATCCACGTACTCTTTGGTTCTTTCGGTAAAGTCACGTAGATGAAAAAGAGAAATATAATGATAAAAAAAATTCATCTATGTGACTTTACCGAAAGAACCAAAGAGTGAAGAGCTTTATAGCTCGTCGGATTCCTTCAGTTTAAATACATATTCTGCGTGAGTCCTTTTGAACTCCATTCAGCCCTCCAATATTCATCGGAGTGGGGGGGGGGGGTTAAAGTGGCGTCGTTGAAGGTGCTCAGCCATGTAGAGAGACGCACGCTCTGAGCCAAACAGACAACAATCCTTCCCCCTCCCCTGCGGTTCGATTACACTGGTCGACACACTTTTTCTGGCATAAGGTATTCCAACGATTTTAAGGTAATTTTGGGGTGCTGATTCCAAATCTGGCATCAGTTTTTGTCTATCACATGAGGTTTTTGAGATATAAAATATTGCATTTTAAATAAAAACTGCAGAAGAAAAATATTAAATAAATGTGGATATCTACATAAAATGATATTATAAACATACTATCCTAAAAATACAGCACCATATTTTAACACTAAAGCAGTCACTGACTCGCAACAACTTGCAATCATAAGTGACAGAGTTAATTTCGGGTAAAATCTATGAAAATTAGGTATGCCGATAGCATAAAAATGAGATGTGATAGCGCAAATCTGAGATCAGATCTGGAACCAGCACCCTGAAATGAGTCTAAAACAGCTGCAAAAGTCCAGGCCAGAATTTTTTTTTGTTGACCAGTGTTGTCACGGTTGGATTAACTCTACCGAGGATCATAATCCCATTATCACGATTCCCATAGATCGACTCAGCCTTAAATGACTACCCTCTTATCCGGTGTGGTGCTGCAAGGGGTGGCGCTGGCCACAGCGTCCGCTCGTGTGCGAGGGACCGGCCTCTTAATAGGCGCTCGCCAACACAACCTGTAGCGGCAATAATTAAAAGTGTACGTGGCTGATACTCTTAGTTTTTTCGGTAAAGTCACGTAGGTAAAAAATGAAATGAAAATTAGTAAAATTAAAATAATTTTTTACCTACGTGACTTTACCGAAAAAACTAAGAGTATGAATCCTTGCAGTCACGAAAGCTTCACATCTAGAATGTACGTGGCTGGTCTCTGTCTGTCGCACCGTCTCAGCCGTGTGCACTGTGCAGCCGCGGGGCTATCGAGTGTGCAGGCGGTGCAATTGCGCCAAGGCGAAGACAAGAGGGGGGGGGGGGGCCCAATTAATTTAATTTGCGTAATTTCACCACGCGATCAGAATCACAACATTTATACTGGAGGATTCTGATGAGCTACAACGATATTTCATCTCTCGTAGATATCCAGCAGTGTGCCACTGCATTATCACGGATGTTCAACATACATTCATCATTCTTCGCTTCCATTTAATTTAGACTATGGGAAGGCGACTGCGAGCAGCCACACCTCAGCAGAACTCGCGTCCTCACGAGGGAAGATCGCCTCGGCCGGTCGAGAGGATCCGTGGCTTCTCCGGGGCTGGGGTGTTTGTCGTTCAGAGCACGTGCTGCGCGGTGAACAGTTCGGGCATCCCCCTCTCCCGCTGCCTGTCCCTCTCGCTGTGTCTCTCTCTCTCGCTGTCTCTCTCTCTCGCTGTGTGTCTCTCTCGCTGTGTCTCTCGCTGTCTCTCTCTCTCTCTCTCGCTGTGTCTCTCTCGGTGTGTCTCTCTCGCTGTCTCTCCCTCGCTGTGTCTCTCTCGGTATCTCTCTCTCTCTGTCTATCTCTCTCGCTGTCTCTCTCTCTCTGTCTATCTCTCTCTCTCGCTGTCTCTCTCTCGCTGTCTCTCTCTCGCTGTCTCTCTCTCGCTGTCTCTCTCCCTCGCTGTGTCTCTCTCTCGCTGTCTCTCTCTCTCTCTCGCTGTCTCTCTCTCTGTCTCTCTCTCGCTGTGTCTCTCTTTGTGTCTCTCTCTGTCTCTCTCTCTCTCGCTGTCTCTCTCTCTCTCGCTGTCTCTCTCTCTCTCTCTCGGTGCGCAAAGAGCCATGCTCGAATGGCCGAATCCTCAACCCCCCCTCCCCACTATCTCTCTGTCGCTCTGCCCTAACCCAATAACCCCAACCCAAACTCTTCATGTCTCCCTGTGCTTGTTCAAGCAACATGCCTCCTAAACCCAACCCACAAATCCCAAACTCTCTAAATCTAACTCTCATCCTAACCACCATCTCTCTCTCTCTGTCTCCCCTTGTGCTTTGTCGACAGGAGGACTGTGCCCTAACTCTAACCCTAACCTCTAACTCAAACCCTAAACCCAACCTGAACCCCTAAACTCGAACTCAGACTTTTAACTCGAACCCTAAGCATAACCCCTTACCTAAACTCTAACCCTAACTCAAAACTCTAACCCTAAACCCAACCATAACCGGGTTTATTGATTCGTGAGTTGTGGTGGGGGTGATTGGTTGTTTTTTTTCACGGGTGAACGGCAGGTGGGTGGCTTGCGCACGGTTCGATATCGAGCGGGGCTGCGTGGAGCTGGATTCAAACAATCCGTCGCATCCACCGCATTCCACTCTGCACGCTGGCGCAGCTGCGAACATGCCCCCCTTTATACATCGGGCAAATCATTTGGCGTTAAGATGAAACATATATATTTTTTAGATTTTCGTGAAGCGATGTTTTAGGGCAATGGCCCAGGCAACGTTACGGGAAATTTCCCGTAACGTTGCCTGGTCTATTTGGGGGTTTTTTCTTCTTCATTTTAAGGCCACGCTGTTATAGCCGAACGTGTTGAGTTGTTTTTGTTTGTTAATATCAGCATAGGAGTGAGACAATTTACACCCCTCTGCGCCCCCCACTCACACCCATCTCCCATTCAATGGATTTCCACAAATCAAGGCTTTGATGTGATTGAAGAATCGACTGTTCGCCTCGTTTTTACCATCGAGTTTGGATCGTTTATTGCTCTCTCCTATCTGACTTGTGCAGTTTAATTCGTGCTGACAGCCTCAATGTAAAATTAGCATATGATTTGCATCAATCAAAAAGGCACCTTTTTACATGTATGTATGTTGCACTTCTTTCGCATCGTACATAGACAATCGTGCTAATCTTGGTGTGGTCGCGGTTTGTTGTGGTTGTTTTGCTGCCTTGCCCAAGCTTGCATTTGGAAATAATGCGCTGGTGCAATTTGAACATGCGATTTGACGGGTGTATCATGAGCCTCAAGAATCGATTTCAATTAAGTAATCAACACATCGTCACACCACTAATCTTAATATCCATAAGCACTATTTACATTTTGACATTTGTATGGATGCTTGGGTACGTGTGTGCCAACGTGTTGTGGTTAGCGCGCTTAGCTGTGAAGCCGGCAATCCGAATTCAATTCCCAGCCACGACCAATAACAGTGGCGAATATCTGAAGTGGCCCTGGATCTCCCCTAGGTCGACTGAGCCTCAAATGAGTACCTAGTGCGATGTGTAAACATCAGCACTGGGGAGACAAAGGCGGCCTGGTGTGGTGTTTGGCCACACCACGTGTGCTCTAAGGATATTAATAACTGCTCACTTAAAGCACTTGCCCCAACATTCCGTAAACGCCTATACGGGGGAGCTTTGTATGTGTACACATGTAGGTATACAGTACAATCCACAGCTGGATGAGGACTTCCCAATGCCGTACGTGTCAATTGGGGGAGGGGTAGAGTTAGCTGATCATGTTTAAGCACAAGATTCGTGCCAGATACAGACACATTTGTGGCTGTGTTTTGGAACTGTGAGCCTTACCAGTGGTATCGGTGGTTGCATTTTTATGTGCAATGTGGTCGAGTGACTGCTTAGTCTCGGTGTGGTCTTCGTTTGTTGTGGTTGTGTTGCTGCCTTGCCCATGCTTGCATTTGGATATTGTGTACTGGTGCAATTTGTACTTACATGCTTTATTTACATCTATTAGTGACTTGCTTAACTTTTCTCTGTCTTACTCGAGTATCTTTTATTGTTTAATGTTTTCATAATTGTTTGTTGATTTAACTTGCTGGACATCTGTGAAAAAGAGCTTGAGAGCTCATCAGATTCCTCTAGTATAATTAAAGATTCTGATTCTGATGCTGGCCAGCATGGGTTGATAAAGACTGTGGAGCATAGCTGTGGGAACAGAGAATCACAGTACAACAATGCATTTTGCAGCACTACCCACCATCCCTGTGTACAAAGACAAAGATCCCCCGTACCGCCTTAACAGATTGCTGGGGCAAGTGCTGTTAGCGAGCACCTATGAAGGCTGGCACGGCACACGAGGGGGTGGGTGGCCAGCACCACGCCCGGCCGCCTTTGTCTCCCGAGTGGCAATTTTTACACACTGCACCAGGTACTCATTTGAGGCTGAATCAACCTCGGGGAGGCCCAGGACTGGTTCAGATAATCGTCATTGGGCTTGGTTCGTAGCGCAGCGAGATAACTGCTACACTGCCGCTCCCCATACAGCATGGGCATTTAAACACAGCGGATGGGCAGATCCAGATTACTTACACCGCTGTAACGGAATCAGACGTTTTGGAGCGTGTTGATTTGTGCTCTGTGTATTGTGCGTGCGAGCGAGCACGCGCGCGTTCACCATATCTGATTGCACATATTTCAAAACACACTGGTCTGATAAAGGCTTGTCGGAAAAAGAACGTTTGTTAAAAAAATAAAGATAAACTCAGTTTTATAGAGCACCTTTCAAATTGGTATTCTCAAAGCGCTGCACATCAGAGGCAAAAAAAAATCTGATTGAAGTAAAAAACTGACACACCAGTAATAACTCAGTCATAATACAATAAACCAAAAATATCTAAATAAAAACATGCCAACTGACTTGGTGGAACCCATGGAAGCTACGGAAAAAAACCTGCCCTTTCGAGAAGAAGAATTAACAATCTCAAGGGATTTTTCGATTTAAAGCTTTCGTGACTGCAGGGATTCATCTTCTTGGTTCTTTCGGTAAAGTCACGTAGAGGAAATAATGAAATAAAAAAAATTAAACATAATAAAATAATACTTTTTTCTTTGTATTCTTTTATTATTTCCCTTCTACGTGACTTTACCGAAAGAACCAAGAAGAAACAATCTCAAGGGATTTTGTAACTTACATAAAATCTGACGCGGAGCCCTTGGCGATGCTCCGATGTAAACTCGCCACGTGTGCCCCTGACGCATCGAAGGCGTCACGCGGTGTGCCACCGGCATCGTGGCGCGAGGCACAGCGGGCTCGAGACGTAATCTCCTTCATCCGGCGTTCATCCACGAGACCGGCAGAAAATCTCACGGCGTGAGCTCAAAGCGTCGTCTGTTCGTTCTCGTTGGAAGTCCGTGCGAAACAAATAGCGATCGGCTGAGCTTCAAATATCAAATTATTATTATTATTACCCTTTAGTCAATTACAGCGGGCAGGGTCGTGCAAATCTGCCAGAGCTATTTGTTCTATTGGTTGAAATGGCTTCATGTAATTTACCTCGTCTCATACAATTTGGATTGATGGGGCGTAAATCCAAATTGCGGCGTGGATATCTGCCGCGCATTTCACAGTGAAATGTGTACACCATTGTAGAGGAGAGGCAGTCAGTCAGTCGTAGGCAGAGGAGAAGAGGCAGCTCTTGAGTCAGGACTGGAACAGCGGCATGGTGGAGTCGACAGCATGGATGTCTGTGGGACAGGCGGAGGGCAACAGAGGTTAAACAGTGACCTGCTAAGGTTAAGTCACGTAGAAGGGAAGTAATAAAAAAAACCATAATAAAATATATTATTTTATTATGTTTTATTTTTATTATAATATATTTTATTAAAACATAATAACATATATTATTTTATTATATTTTATTTTTATAATTTTATTATGTTTTATTTTGATTATTTTATTACTTCCCTTCTACGTGACTTTACCGAAAGAACCAAGAAGATGAATCCCTGCAGTCACGAAAGCTTTAAATCGAAATCTACTAAGGTTAATTTCGGGTTTCAATTGAACGCTTCGGTTGCTGGAGGTTTAACGTCACCAACTCAAGCTCCGAGATGATTCGACCGTACGCGACAAAATATAAACGGAATTTTGTCAGTTACCGATAAGATGCACGATTAAGTGAGATTGCGGGATCTGCCCATTGGATTGCCACACAGAGCACTCGCTAATCTAACTGGGTGGGCCTGTACTGTGCGTTTCTCGGCATGATGTCTGATTGTGTGCGGCGTTTCACTCCACGTGCCGGGAACTTCTTCTGAATCCAATATCGACTACTCAACTAAATTCACTCTTCATCAAACATGTGCGATAACACGTGGTACGACCCTGAAAAACGCACCGGAGAGCCACGGCCGTGAACGCTTGCGCAGAGGAGCGGACATCGATTTTATGCGTCGCAGGCACGCAACAACAATCCATGGGTCAGACCAGAATGCAGTACCGCGGTGTGGTGGCAAATATTTATCGATACCACTAATGTCTCAAGGCGCTGTCAGACGTTAGTGGAAGGCGCCTTACGAATAAATGTAAATGATTATTTTGTCAATGTGGCTGATACAAGTGGATTTATGTGACAACATACGTGTTAATCGTGGGTTATTGCATAATTTACATTCATTGGGGCATCTTCCTCCCACATGTTTGCAATCTCTTGTTTGATGCACGTGTGCTCATATCACTACTCTTGGACTGAAATATCGAACTGACTTGCACCTCTTGCTCTCATTATATTTGCAGCTTTTTTGTTTTACATTAATTCACGTGTTTCTCTTACGACCGTAAAAAATATACCCCGTTTGTAAGTTGTGTGATGTTGCTAAAGAACCCGATGTTTTTGTTTTGTGTTGCTGCTGCTGTTGCTCACATACCACGGATCTCTCGTGTAACAAAAATATCCGGGCAACTACTGGTCGAAAGGGCATCATCCGTATAACAAATCGCAATAAACTCAACACTCAATGTTGGTACAACTCAAGTTTTGCCATCTCAAGTAAAATATTTGCCCTTGACCCACGGACCATAAATGTTTAGATTCTTACGTATATGATTTGGCTATTATAAATGTCCACGTGATAAGCCACTTCATTGAACTATCATTTGTGGCCAGGTCGCTTCTGAAAAAGAAGCAAATGGCACAGCGGGCTTTACCTTGTAAAATAAAAATCGATGTTTTTTTAGTGATTTGCTTAACTTTCCTATGCTCTTCACTCCCATCGCGTTTTCGCATTGTTTGTTGTTCTAACTTTCTGACCCGCCCCGACTGAACCCCTGTGAAAAAGAGCTTTACATCTCACCGGATTCTTCCAGCGTAAATTAATATTCCCGATTTTGCTGAATGAAAATAACCGAAACTCAACTCTCGCTGTGACTGTGCGCGAGCAGGCACTGGCTGGCCACGTGGTACGTGTGGTTCGCCACCCCCTATTTCCTCTACGACGTGTGCGCGATGTTCCTGTGCCACTGGCACCGGCGAGCCATGCGGGAGGGCGTGGGCCCCGCGCGCGGTAACGGCCCTGGACTCGACGCAGGCGGACGAACCAAGTCCCGAGGCCTGCTGTGGGATCAGCTGGTGCAGACAGGCCGGCAGTTCATAGCCAAGGAGACGCTCATGGTGATGCACCACGTTGGGGTGTGCATGCTCTGCTTCCCCGTGTCCACGGTACGTGACCGCGCGCCTTGACCCCGCGACGAGAAAGTTGTTGTTGTTGTTGTTGTTGTGTGCAGTGAGTGGCGAGCCTACGGCCAACCCCCCCCCCCCCTCTACAGGCACGATACTTCATTTCGTACGGCCCGCGGACCACACGAGGTCTACGGTTTTGCAGCGGCCCGCACGAAACGATATCACCGCCGCACTAATCGGGCACTAGAGGGGCATGTTTTTGACCACTGTACCCAGTCACTTCGGTCGCTGCGGTGGCCTCTTGTGGTGACAGACGTTACTGAGGTGTGTGTTAATGTGTGTTAATGTGTGTTAATGTGTGGCCCCGCCAAAGGTATTTGAAAGGCCGATTTGACCCCCGGTAACGAAGAGGAGGTTCCCCAGCCATGTTTTAAGAACAAGAAGAAATTTCATTTATAAAGCGCCTTTCACGACAAGGCGCACAAAGCGCTGTACATCAGGAAATTAAAGAAATACAATAATACCCCGGTCGGAGATGCACTCCCGAAAGGCGCGAAGAATATCGGAACGACGTAAATCAAAGCAATCACTAAACATTCTGTTCGTAAATAAAACATTATACTGTACGACGCAGCACTTGACATTTCTTTATGCGCGACGCAAAGTAGTTCATGTCCAGGGTGGGTGGATGGCGAAGTTCCCAGGCGACGGGTAACGAGAAAGGACAGACGATCCTGTCAGCGACGTAAGTGTCGGTTGAGGTGACGCCAATCGGGCGATGGCGTTCGTTGACGACTTACTTGCGAAGCGACGTCAATGGGTGAGACGTGAATCGGGGGTGGGGGGCGTGGGGCGTTATTGCTGAAAACCATTGGCCACTGGGAGGAAAAACTCAAGGAGACATGTAATTTTATTGGTTGTATTTTTTATTAATTTTAATTTCATTTTTTACCTACGTGACTTTACCGAAAGAACTAAGAGTATGAATCCTTGCGGTCACGAAAGCTTCAAATCTAGAAGCAAGGAGACACATAGGGGCTAATTGAGAGAACGGAAAGCGAGAGAGATGCAACTCCTTTTCGTCCGCTCAAACGATCTACTGCACGTGATAGCCATTTTTGTCAAAAATAATTTATCTTTGAGAGTCTACTGCCCCCCCCCCGCTCCAGTTCCCCCAGCCCCCTCCTCTCCCCTGTCCCTATCCTGCGCCCAGTACGTGAATTATCTTCACCCTGACCCCTTTAACCTCGCCATATAAACGTTCACGTCCACGCTGGTGGTGCCCCCACCTGGGTACGGACTGTTGGGCTGAACGATTTGGGGAAAATATCTAATTGCGATTTTTCTGACATTGCGATTGCGATTTGTGATAAACAAATTTTAGGTCAAGCTTAAGTTGAATAGTCACTGTGTGATATATTTAAAACATGTGATGGAGCATTACCACGTGATACCATCAAAATATGAACTGCTCTATATATTCAAATGCAAGGATGAGGACTTAAAATATATGAATTGTGTCCAACATGTATTTATTAAAATGCTTTAATTGAAATAGAACAATCAAACATAGATCAATTGTTAAGTCGAATAGATAAAGTTCTAATAAAAAAAAACAATTCCAATAAGAAAGTAACATGACTTTTTAAATCGCTAAAAATCGCAGCCTTTGCGATTGGCTAATCGCATTGTTTCAAATAGCGATTTCGATTTAAAATCGATGAATCGTTCAGCCAGCCCTACTGCGCAGCAGTGAGCCCAGTTTTTCCCCCGACACTCGGCCCTTTCGCGTCGAACTCGGGCTGTTGTTCGCGGAATTTCTGTTCGCCCCCCACCCCGCGCCCTCCGTTTAGTGATCGGCGCTTTGTATCAGGCTCGCGTTGAGTTGGAATAAAACGAATGTATTAAAAAAATTAAAGAGTCCGTTTCAGGGGCAAATCGCGCGCTCTGGCAGTGCGCTGTCGTGCGGAACCCCTTGCGAGCCGGCTCGGTCGGCGTCGAGTGCCATTCACCGCCTGGCCATCTCTGCCGGCAGCGGGCAGATAATTGGTGGTGTCACAAATCCTCGTGAGATGACACAAGAGAGAGATACACTTAGATAAGAGACGCGGGAGCCGTGAGTTAAGAGAGATGCAGACCAATATTAGGGTGTCGTGATATGATGAAAGGCAGATGCAGAGATGAGAGAGGTTCATGCGATTGCTATGCTAATTAGCGTGTTATGTCAATGAGGATCTTAATTAGAGGTGACATTTTGTGCACCCATGTATTTTCATGAACGCGGAGGGCCCTTGGGATGCTTGGGGCCCGAAGCTGTTGACGTTGTTTGCCTGTGCCGAGCGCCCGCACTGACGTGAACACAACCAAGCATCTTCTTGGTTCTTTCGGTAAAGTCACGTAGAAGGGAAATAATAATAAAATAATAAAAATAAAACATAAAATAATACAATTCTCACGACGTTTCGGCCACAACGCAAGCAGCCGTCCTCAGGTGAAGAACAGGTCTGTCGGGAAGACAGCGTCTGAATGAAACACCCCAGGCTTGGAGCGTATGTTTAGGGTTGGAGGGGGAAGAGAGCCTTGACAAAATAATTTATGTTTTATTTGTATTATTTCCCTTCTACGTGACTTTACCGAAAGAACCAAGAAAATGAATCCCTGCAGTCACGAAAACTTTAAATCGAAAATTACAACCAAGCAATTATTTTTTATTTTAACGAGTCCAAGCGGGTCTCACATGACGCTCCTCTGGGACAACCGTAACCCCAAATTTGCAAGAAACTGCGGCCTTGCGCTCGTAAGGCAGCCGCCGTTCGGTCAGGGCCCCCCAAGACCGTCTCTCCTCCCACCCCGTTCCGTCCGTCATCCTCCATCAACGGCGTGGCAGAGCGAACGAAGTTAACCGCAAACTCCCCCGCGTCGCCCCGCAGATGGTGAGGGGAGAGCTCGGGGACTTCTTCCAGGGCTGCCTCTTCATGGCCGAGGTCAGCACGCCGTTCGTGTGCTTCGGCAAGATTTTGCTGCAGGTACTGGACGCACCCATTCGCACCGTTTGTCGGCCCGCGTTGTCCCACTGTCGCCATTGGTTTGTGTATGGGTACCAAACTCGGAAGTGAACATCGCCTTTTTTTTACTCTTTGGTTCTTTTGGTAAAGTCACGTAGGTAGAAAAATAATAGATCACGACGTTGCCCACAGCAAGAAAAACCTGCTGCAGTT
>CM025609.2:8256097-8266163 GCA_014621495.2 Entosphenus tridentatus
CAGTTTTTTCTTTCAGCAATAAAAACCTGCTGCAGTTTTTTCTTTCATCAATAACCAATAAGCCACAGATAATACAAGACGTACATAATCATCGTCGTGTCACATTGACATCGGCGGAACAGTGGCGTAGTGAACGGTGACGACGAGCTCTGAACCCAGTGAACTGCCCCCGATTCACAGCCACGGCGAACATCAGCGGTGAGCGATATCCGAACCCCGTCCTTGGCACCCCCCTTCACCAGCCCGTAAACAACGAACGCAGTGGAGTGTGGCAAAACAGCCCCGATGACCGACCACGGCTCAAGGGGGGCGATGCCTTCATCCCGTGGTCGTTATGAAGTTCGTCTTTTGCCCCGCAGCGCTACCGCGAGCATTGTTGCTGCTGTAGCCGCGGGTTTACCGCTTGCTATTTTATTTGTTACGCGCTTGCCCCGCTGGTCACGTCTTTCGGATAAAAAAAACCCACGACAATTCGCCGTGAAATTGACCCCTGCCAACGCGATTTTCGCGTCCGGAAATTTGATAATTGCATTCGGAGCTCATATTCCCGTCGCAGGCGGAGAGAGTTCTAGCCTGTGGCGCACTCAGAGCGAGCGGCGAGCGTACAAAATGCCGTAATTGGAATCATCGACTTGCAATCTGATGCAAAAGAACTGGGCATGACCCAGCCGTCTCGAAACGCTACCGCCACGAGCTACCGCGGGTCAGCAGATGTGAGTTGTTTGCAATATGCAACCCTAACGCCGGCCTGTGCCAAAGCCGAGTGTTGTGCTGCACGAGGTTAATACCGCCCGGGCTTTTGCGGTAACATAGCCTAGCGGTGGCGCCTTCTCCGTTTGTTGCCAGCGGCTTGTCACCACCCCCCCCACCCCCCATGGCACGGGGCTTTAGAGGCTGCAGCCCAGGGGCCTCCGCCAACTGGAGGGCCTCAAGTGATTTTTCATTTGTGAACGCTGAATTTTATTTGTTGTTAGCCTTGTTTAAAAAAATAATTGTATTTTTTCTTGAACTTTGTTTTCCTTTTGAAAATATTACTGGGGGCCTCACAGTACTACTAGTGGCGCTACCTTTCAGTGCGATACAACAATTATTCTCGAATTGAACCCATGGCCTTGAGTGGCCTGCTCTTTTGTAGATGACGTCGAGGGTTCTATTTTCCTTTTGAAAATATTGCTGGGGGCCTCACAGTACCTGTCGCCCAGGGGCCTACAACATCTTAATCCGGCCCCAACCCCGTTTAGAAACCACGGGTGTAGGAGTTGTGAAAATACGTGCCCTTCTGCTTCCCAGTGGACGTTGGAGAACCATCGACGTCATCCACAAAAGAGCAGGCCGCTCAAGGCCATGGCTTCAACTCTAGAATAATTGTTGTATCGCACTGAAAGGTAGCGCCACTGGTGGCTGCTCGAGGTCACGTGAACCCACCACGTGAATCGTAACACAACTTATTGTTACGTGTGCAATATTCGGCGCGTGTTTTGTGAGCCTGGACGATCGGCGTTAATATTTGCATCGGTGGATTATTACGCGTCGAAAGACTGCGCGTGCGTTGTTCAAAAAAACACACATGGCACCGATAAACTGGAACTCACTTCCATTGTCATCTAACCCGACCAATACTGTTACAGCCTTGATAATAATGCCTTTGTGCAGCGAGGCAATGTTGGCTTGCAGCTCAGTTATGGGGAACAAATAATGGTTGGTGATGATAACAGTGATCAATGATTATGATAATGATGAATTTGCAATGATAATGATGGCCGTGATGATGATAATGATTAGAATTTTCTTAAATATATAACATCATTCATGAAAGCTGCATCTCAAAACGCCATAGACTTCGATATTTGCACACGGCTGGGTGAAGGGAGGGGTGGGGGGGATGCGTGGAAAAACCACAGTCAAATGTGAAAGCAGCCAATAATGGCGCCAACGTTTTGCCCAAGCTCTGTGCTCCTATATTGGAGATGTTCGACCAACTCCATTCACGATAATATATGCATGATAACGACGATGGCAACGAGGACCAACGTTACCACGGCAACGAGGACAGCGACGGTAACCGTCGCCGATGCAGCTAAAGACGCCGCCGCCGCCGATAACAATGCCGTCGTTGCCTCGTGCGTCTCCCCCCCACCCCTGCCCTTCTCCGCAGTTCAAGCAGCAGGGTACGCTGCTCTTCAAGCTGAACGGCGCGCTCATGCTCGCCACCTTCTTCCTCTTCCGCCTGCTCGTCTTCCCCTACATGTACTGGGAGTACGGGCGGCGCGTGGGCCTCTCCGTCTGGGCGGTGCCCTTCTCGCTGCCGCTCGTCTGCAACGTCGCCGCCACGCTGCTGCTGGCGCCGCAGCTCTACTGGTTCATCCTCATCTGCCGCGCCGCGGCCTCCCGCAAGGGCAAGGGCTTCCGGGGCCCCCCGCCGCCGCCGCCCCCCGCCGGCGCCGTCGACCCCGACGGGGCCTCGTGGGGGGCCCCCGCCGACTCGTGGGAGGGGGCCGCCGCCGCCGCCGCCGCCGCCAACGGTCCTGACAAGCGGCCCGAGGAGGTGCCGAGGCCGTGCGGCCACAAGGCCAAGGAGGCGATGGACTAACGGGCGGGGCCGAGGGGGCCCGAACGGACGGCGCCCGCTCGCGCCGGGATGTGGGGTTGACTTGCTGACCGGTCGGTTGGTTGGGTGGATTGACGAGCTGGTGGGTGGGTTCGAGCGCTGGTCGGTGGGTCGATTGGTGGGCAGGTTGGCTGCCTCGTGGCAGATTGGTGGGTTGACCGACTGGCGTGGAGGTGGTCTGGTTCGTTTTTTGGTTGGTGGGTTGGTGGAATGGCTGGTTGGTTGGTTGGCTGGTGGATGGGTTGGTGAAATAGTCGATCGGCCGGTCGGAGGGTCAGTGGGTTGGTGGGTTGATTGACTGGCTGGTGAGCAGTGGTGGATGCGGCTGTGATGGCAGCCTGGACGTGGTGGAGTTGGGGTTGACCCAGTCTGCAGCAAGGTGGGGACCGAGAGGTTCGTGCGATTTTCGCGAATTACATTTTTTTGTTTTTAAATTGTCATCGCCGGCCATGGTCGATCCACTGCTGGATGAAGTCCTCCGCCATGCCATCTCCGTCTTCTCACTGCACGCGAGACGGTTTCATCGCTCAGCCTCTGCAGCGGCACCGAACGTCCCTTGGCGACCGCCCATCGGGATAATTCGTCGTTTCGTTTTCACCATTTACACAAACCATTTGTTTCACTTCCTATTTATATTTATTTACCTGCTCGGTTTGGGCTCCCCCTCTCTCTCTCTCTCGTGGACGAGTACAGCACTGCGCCCACGCAATGCGAGCTCCTCGCCCGACGTCACGGTGAACCGCGCGCGTGTCCCCACCGAACGGCGACGGAGCGGGTTTGAGCTCGCTCACCGGCGGCGCCGTTTTTTCCCGCGCGCGGTTCACCGCAGGCGTGAGGCCAAACTGCCCCGCGACGAGTCGAGGGCCGGCTCGTCTCTCGCGAGCGGCCCCACGGCATGGAGCCACGCGCTGCGACGGCTCGCGGATGGCATCGTGCGAATATGGGAGGATGTCTTAGGAGGTCGTTTTCTCGAGTTGGGTCGCGTATCTGGTTTGTTCAGGGCTTTACGTTTTGTTTGTTTAAACCAAGCCAGTCTGGGTCGGCGACACGAAACATTTTGGCACCCGGCACACCACGTCCAGTATACGGCTTCAGGCTGCTCGTCATGTGCCACCAACTGCAGTCTACGAGCGATCTGGATCATATTCGGTGAGAAATGAATCCCTGGGTAATGTCGTGTGTGGGTTTCTTTGCTTCTTCGTTTGTTTGTTTACTCGCTTCGGATTGATGAAGAAACATGGGGTCATCCGCGTCCCACCGAGCTGCGAGTTCACCCGGGTCGGACTGGTCAACGCATCGGTGCTGCTCACCGCTGTGATCCTACAGTCACCGTCACTTACTGCTATTCATATCGCGCCGCCCATGCAGCACATCTCCAGGTGCCCTGCGGCAGCCTAGCTGGGGGGGGGGGGGGCACCCCCGGCGTCAGCTGTCCCTGTGCGGCACAAGGGCAACTCGATACCGGCCTGTGAGTGGGATGCACATCTCCAGGCTGACGACGAAACTATGGCGTGGACGATTTTGTCTAACTAGACACGAACTCTTTTTATTTTACCAGGTAACACCCACTGAGCCACATAGTTCCTTTTCAGAAGCTGAACAAGGTGGCTTATCACGTGGAAAATTAAAGCAGCCAAATACCCTAAACGCATGTTGATTCCAAATGTGGAGGGGAAAACGGAGGACCCGGAGAAAATCCACGCGACCACGTGAAGACCATGGGAACTACAAATATACAGACGTCGGGGTCAGGATCAAACCCACGACCTCCTGTATACCAGGCGAAGTAGTTAACATCTTGTCACTGTGGCGCCCCTTTAAAGCGAGGGAATGGCTTGCGTTCATTTCGCGTGCAAGTGCTCGATCTGGCCGTCTGCTCCAGCATTGAAACGGAAAATATTCAGAAGGAAGACAGCTTGCTTGGATTGGCTTGGCTCACGGTACACATATATGCACAAATACACACACGCACACCATAAAAAACACGGGAGTCACTTCGCCATCAGTGGACACTTGACAATAACGAGAAGATACGTCCGGAGTGTCCCGCTATGAGCAGAAGAAAAGCGAGGACTGATGGAACAGAAATGTGCGCCGTGCAGAAGTGACTGTGGTGTTCACCGCGACATGCATTGTACATAGATTACGCGTAAATGCATATATATACACAGTACACGTGTGCGTATGGCTCTACTGTGCATGGTCGGGACGGCGTCGCGCGCTTACGTGTTGTTACACTCCGTTACATCTCCGTGCTACGGTCTACAAGCATGGCCCATGCACGTCTGTGGTCAAGAGAACAGCATGGGGTGTAGGGTTAGTGGAGCGCGCAGAGACGGAGCCGTGTCGTGAGCAAGACGCCCGACCCTTGCGGAGCGAGTCTGCGTTTGAGCCATGCGTGTGGGAGGTGGGTCGTGTGATGTACGTTTAACTTATTTTGCACAGTATGTAGACAACCGTGCTAATCGGGTGTCCGTGGGCTATCTCCAGGCTCTGCCGTGTCACCTTCCCCGCACGAAAGCCGTTTGTTTAATGGGAGAAAACTGGCCGAGCGGCCGATTCCCAACGCCGTCGTAAAAGTGAGATTTGAGGCTCTGTGAGGCTTTCCTTGGGTACACACATTATTATTGCTGCGTTATGATGATGATGATGATGATTATTATCATCATGTACATTTGTAAGAGCCCCGAATTCCTTAATTTGCGAGTTTGTCTCGTGAGTCACAGTACTCGAGTAATTTATGTCACGCAGAATCGATTAAGGGCTCATTCTGACTGTAAGGATCCAGAAACGTATGATGATGACAAGCTATGTATGACCTTTGACATAGGTAAAACAATAGTGAATTCATCCCATCGTATGACAGGCTGGTACCGACTTGTGCATTAGGTCTTGAAGTGAAATCAAAACGAGTTAGGGAAATCGTGCAGACTACACGTGTCTTCGGATGTGTTTTATTCGCAGTACGGAAGCGGGACGGGTAGCTGCCAGGGAAAGATGGCTTTGAAAATTTGCAAATTGTGATTTTTGCTGCGGTTTGGGTCTCCAAAGTTATGGGTCTCATCCTGTGATCAATTCAAAGTCCCTTCATGTTGGATTATTGGGAGAGTGATTGTGCCGCCCCTTCCCATAGCGAACGGACAGACGGACCAAAAACGCAGACACACTTTCAACGGTAGTTGTAAAGTAAAAAAAAACTTTCCAAATGTTGCCTCTCGTAAGCGAGTTTGGTCACCGGCCCAGACGCAGCTGCCACATTGTTGCGAGAGGCGTAGCAGGAAAACATGACGTGCCACCACCACCACCACCGCCGCCACCACCAATCACCACGACCACCACAGATGGCACACCTGATGCCCCAGGAGGCCTTCCTGACCCTGCGAGTTCCTCGATCGATCCCTCCAGCCGCACTGCGGGCAGGCTGGGGGAGGGGTTGCCACCAGTGAGGTACAAGAAGCCACACGGACACGTCGCGGGCATACCAAGATTATCGCTCCGTTACCAAGGGTGGCAGTGCATGCACGTGCGTTGTCTCGAATAGTGTGTATATTGTAATTTCTTTTTGTTCAGCACCTGACAATAAAATACGGGACTCTAATGTCCCCGACAAGACTTGACAAGATTTCCAAAGACAGGGACCTCCACCCCACCCCCCCCCCCCAAAAAAGAGAACTATCCCGGAAAAAAACAGAGAGGTGGCAACCCCTTACGAGCTTCTCGCGTGCGTGGAGACAAAGGAGGGACGCGTCGAGCCGGTGGTGTTAGTGCGGCGCGATTGTCTGCGCGTGCGTCGTGATCCGTCAGCAATTCTGTCCGTTGGGATTTTCACATTGAGCTGCGGGCGGGGCTTGTGAGGATAGAATGGATGAATATTTTACAATTGTGCTCACGGTCATCGTCATCGTCATCATCATCGCAGCCAAAATGTTTTCCCTTCCTCCACCCGCGTCTGAACGCCCGTCGAAGCGAATTCATAAATTCACCTCCACGAGCCGTGTCTCCAATTGCTTTCGTGTGTTTCCCGTGAATTGTTTGTTCCGCCGCATCAAATGCTGCCAAATGTTGCTTTGCACGTGAGGCTATTATCCATGCATTCTTAACCAAAACCTAAAATGTTGGGCAAGTGTCCACACTCTCCAATGACAACGATCACTGGTCGACCTTCCCCAACTGAACATTTACCCTCACGTTACATTTGATTTTGGCTTCTCCTGTGACACACGTTGAATCGAGGTTTCGCTGTCCGTGCATCAGAGGGTCGGTGCGCGCGTTCTGCGAACGTGACCGCAGCGCGTTTGCGTCGGCTTTCCTGCATCTTCTAAAACATCGGCGTTGGGCGGGAGTGGAGAACTATGGGTGAGAATTTCGATTTAAAGCTTTCGTGACTGCAGGGATTCATCTTATTGCTTTTTTTCGGTAAAGTCACGTAGAATGGAAATGATAAAATAATAAAAATAAAACATAATAAAATAATTCTCACGACGTTTCGGCCACAACGCAAGCAGCCGTCCTCAGGTGAAGAACAGGTCTGTCGGAAAGACAGCGTCTGAATGAACACCACCAGGCTTGGCAGCGTATATTTAAGCTGGGTTGGAGGGGGAAGAGCGCCTTGACAAAGGAAGGTATGGGTGAGAACTTTCCCCACTTACTGGCAGACCATATGCCCACTGACAAGTCGGTGCCGTGTGCACCTCGTGGCGAGACGACGAAATGGGGCATTGCTCGGGATAAGATGTGGAGCCCATGCGCTCTGAGTTGCTTCTTGCGCGTGTGGCGAGGTGATTCGCGGCGTTCAGTGTTGACGTCGAGGCTGACGAGCCGGACGAGGTCCCTTGCTTTGCGAGCGACGTTGTGAATGTGAGCGAGGCTAGACCCAGCGACCGGTCTCGTCTCTTCACTCCTCCTGC
The DNA here is from genome assembly GCA_014621495.2 of Entosphenus tridentatus. Lineage (NCBI taxonomy): Eukaryota > Metazoa > Chordata > Hyperoartia > Petromyzontiformes > Petromyzontidae > Entosphenus > Entosphenus tridentatus. Next base: position 8,263,613 of record CM025609.2, read on the forward strand.
CCTGTGATCATAACGAGAGGGAGGGAGGGGGGCGCAGAACACAACGCAACTGAACATCAATCGTACCCCGAATGTTGTTGTTGTTGTTTTAAGCCAGACTGTAGTCTGGTTACGATCACCGACAGGAGAGAGACAGGGTGGGACAGGCTACAGAAGCATCGCGCGTTTCTTGTACGTTGTTGTCTCTTGTGCGGATGCGTTTTACACCGATGGATGACAGCAACCACCAACCACATTTCAGTTGCTGTGACATTTAAACACCCTAATATATGCAAATACTCACCCTAACTTTCGGAAGGTGATTTATTATTAAGTTGCCACGACATTAGTCCATTCCGCACCTCCCAAAGCCATACGACAGCGCTGTTACCAACCCACAGCGAATTTACGCCTTTGTTCATAAGCAGGCGACAGTCCGTTCACGTGCAAGCATCGCTAACAAAGAGGACCCTTGACAAAACATCGCAGCTGTGTCGTCGTGATCGTCACTGCCTGATACGCACGTGTCGTAGACCTTTTGTCAATCTACTGCTGGATGATGATGATGATCTCCGCAGCGCCATGCGGGTCGCGGGGGTTATTTTTCACCATACTTCACCACGCCGGTCAGTGCGGGTTGGTGAGGGCGGGTGAGCGGACGTGGGACCATAGATACTGTTGTACAACTGCATTTTTACCACACTGCCCTCTGCTGCCCCTCCGCGCAGCTCCACAGCCATTGTAACAATAAATAAACGCAATATTCTTGGTTCTTTCGCTAAAGTCACGTGACTTTACCGAAAGAACCAAGAAGACGAATCCCTGCAGTCACGAAAGCTTTAAATCGAAATTTAAACGCAATATTCATACTGTTGTGCATTATTGACCAGTGCCGTACATTTGGCTCAACGTTTACGCGCTTGGTGACGCATTCCAAGCCACGCTTTTGGACCAGAGCTCATGCGTACCAAGTGTATCATTGCGTGCGAAGATGTATGCGGTGGATGCACATTTTGACACACCAGCAGCCTTCGCCACGAGTCAACGACGATGCAATAGACTTTGGCGAGCCTGTGCTGCGGACATGCGGGCTTGGGTTAACTTCTCGTGGAATTCCGCGGAGATGGAGTTCGACGGGGGTATGCAACCACTCCCCGGATTAGCGTCGATTCTTGCACGCGTGATCGTGCATCGGTTTGCAAATGTACGCACGTCGAAATGCAACGCGTGGCGCGTGTGCCATGATGGAGCTAAAGGGACGAGACAAGCCGAGGGAGAATACAAATGCGACGTTAAACAAAGGAGACGGAACGCAAATGATCCTCGAATCGAATTGTGACCCAGAAGCTTGCCAATCAAAGGGGTTAAAAGGAACAATTTTGGTGTCAATGCTGGTAATGGAAAACCCTTTGTCGATCCACTGCTGGATGAAGGACCCCATGCCGTGTCGGGGGGGTTGGTTTGACAATTACTTTGCCATATTTCGCGGATTTAGCAAGGGGGTGAAGGGTTGGGGAGTGGGGGTGCCCAAGACCCCGTCAGATCTCGCTCGCCACTGATGTTAGCCGTGGTCTGACAACAAACTCAGGTGGCCGGGTTCATGGTGCTGCATGCTGACCATTGCAATACCCACCAGCTAGCTCCGAACTGGTTTAAGACAATATCTGGTTGAAGCCAAATCAAATCTATAGTAAGGTCGACATCACTGGCATATTAAACCGGAAAATATTGCGTAACAACAGCACGACATGGACGACATTTGGGAATCTTGTTGTTGCATCGATTGCGTTCGGTAAAAGTGGCGATCTGCTTCGTCGCGATTCTGTCTGGAATAGCAGAGAGTCTGCAAGGTCGAGCGATGCAGCTGATCTGGATTCTCATTGCGCTGCTCGGGAAAAGTTGTTGAAATCTATATTCTTGGGTTTTTTCGGTAAAGTCACGTAGGTAAAAAATTTAAATAAAAATAAAATAACAAAGGCTTAGTCCTTTGATAATTGTTTTTTTACCCTTCTATCTGGCAACAAAACTGACACCTTTTTTACAAGGAGTCATGTTTGCATAGGCCACAATACCTGCAGTCATAATGCAAACAAAAAACATAACTCTGATCATGTATGCACTGTCCTTGAAGTTGATTGGTCCACACCCGAGACAGCTTTCTTTAGAGCCTAGTCTCACATGGTGTTGGACCAGATGACGCCAAAAGGCGCACTCAGTCCTTTGTTATGTAGACTAGCCGTAGCTTCAGCCGCACCAACCTTACCATAATAATAATAATATAAAAAAAACTCCTATCCAGGGGCCTACCCTGGCTCCTCCCCCCTCAACCAGTATATATACGGGGTCGGATCTCTTGGAATCTCTCATTTACTTGATACAGCGAGCGTGCTGTGACGGTTCCACCTGAAGACGGAGGCTTGTGTTGCCTCCGAAACGTCGTGATTTTTGTTTGTATTTTAATTTTTAACCTACGTGACTTTACCGAAAAATCCCAAGAATATGAATCCTTGCATTCTAGATTTGAAGTTTTCGTGACTGCAAGGATTCATATTCTTAGGTTTTTTCGGTAAAG
>CM025609.2:8278386-8298028 GCA_014621495.2 Entosphenus tridentatus
ACGGACACACGGACACACGGACACACGGACACACGGACACACGGACAAAGACTCCCCATATAGCCTTAACAGACTGTTGGGGCAAGTGTTGTTAGCGAGCACCTATGAAGGCCGACACGGCACACAAGGGGATGGGTGGCCAACAAACCACGACCGGCTACCGTTGTCTCCCCAGTGGCGATGTTTTTACGCACCGCACCGCACCAGGTACTAATTTGAGGTTGAGTCGACCTAGGGGAGGCCCAGGACCGGTTCAAATTATCGTCACCGATGTTGGCCGTGAGCGGGAATCGAACCCGGGTCGCCAGGTTTGCAGCGCAACGCGCCAACCGCTACACCACCGCTCCCCACATACAAACACACACAGTGACACACACACACAGTGACACACACACACACTCACTCATCTAGCCTCAAACATGTACACACATGTTTGGTGGTAGGTGTCTTAAAAGGCGGACTGGGAGAGTACCACTACCTCACTGCAGGTATTCCGAAGGGACACCGCCCTGCATGGTTACCTGGTTGAGGTTGCAGGCCAGTACTTGATCCGGCATTTGTTTGGCTCTGTAGTTGTAGCCTGTAATCAGCGTGTACTGCCATGGTAACTCCAGCAGTTATGAGGGTTCCACAGTGAAACGACTTTCCGCAGGCTTGCGACCCAAACCCTTAGGACACGCTTTTGGGGAAGGTGGGGGGCTGCCTTATCAGCAAGGGTATAAGCAGGCGTGATAATCTGGCATCATCTGATGCGCCGGTTCATGATTGTGGCTACTGCGGCAAACAGGAAGGCTCCCAATTTCCAATAATCATAGTTCTTTCAATATGAATTACCGCAACTTCCGTAGTATCAACTGTAACATCACGTCAATTCATCGTAACCTTAGAAACAAACCCAACTTCCCAATGACAGTATCTCACAGAAACACAAATTTCACCGTCACCTGACCTCACTCACTTTGAATGTTCCCAGCATGCATGCAGCCCTTGTTCGCTCTTTCTGGTTCAAAGGTGGAGTTTGTGTATTTCACCAGAGATAGCGTCTCCGTTTGTCCCTTCCTCCGTTACATTCCTCTGCCGTGTTTACTGCTCAACAGATGTAGATAATCACTTCGAATTTTTATTTTATTTAAATCGCAAGCTGAAAGTGCTAGACTCGGCTGTCCAACGCGCAGGATACTTCACCGTCAGTCACTTGAATGCAACTCTAACAAACCACCAGTCAATAATATCACGTAAGCCTGGCAACTCCACCGTTTCCTCCCATCATATGTAACAATTATATTCTTATCCGTAGTAAAACCACGAATTTGCTTGGCACAACAATCTCATTAAACCTCTCGCGAAACGGCTGTATTACTAATCTGATTAATGAAGTATCAGAGAAGTTTGCTTTTCTTTTTCATGCCGAAGCCTTCGTCTTTAACTCCGAACAATTACAGTATTACTGTTGCTACACAAAGCACATATTCATCCGAAGTTGGAATCCTTGCTGCCCCATCGCACGCGATAGAATTCAACTTGAGTGAATTACTCAAAACTGGAGTTGTACGCCCCTAGCTGCCAGTGCTATTCAGTGGCCTAAAATAAAATGTATCGCTTCGGATGATCGCTATAAAGTATGACCTGTGTTTTGATTTAGTGTGCTGATCTTAAAGGTGCATTGAAAAAAAATCTAAGTTGTCTTGTGGTTGTTGTTGGTTGTTTGACTTGCATCCCACTGGGATTTTTGCACACAGCGTTGGTGTACGGTGTTTTTTCTGCAATATTTTACTGTCTTTAATTCGATTTTCTGTTTGCACTCAGTCACATAGTCACTTTAAGATGTTTTTTTGTTCATGTTTTTGTTTTTGTTTGTTGCGGTTGCACCCGATTCAAGAGCCGAATGGCTCGCAGGGCTATACCTAATAAATGAACTTGAACTTGAAATGATTGCACATCAGATGCGCTCCACTCACTCGCACACCGCTGGTCAGTTGCCTCCTTATTTATCTTCGAGTTGCTAAAACAGTTGAACGTGTATCCATTCTAACTTGACTTGTTGCTGCCCGCTTGGTAGTTTCGGGCATTTGGACCTGTGCTCAGCAACCCTGATAAACTCAGCACACCAAAACGTACACGCGCACACACACACACACACGAACTAAAGACAAAGAACACCGCACCATCTACTCATTTAAGGCTGAGCCCGAATAGGGGAGGCGGCGAACCGGTTCAGACATCACTCGTCACTGCTGTTGGCCGTGAGCGGGATTCGAAATCAGGTGGCCGAGTTCGTAGTGCAACGCGCTAACCGCTGCACACTCGCTCCCCACAGACGTACAAAAACAAAGACAAAGATCCCCCGTATAGCATTTGACAGACTGTTGGGGCAAGTGCTGTTAGCGAACACCTATGAAGGCCTGAACATGTACACGAGGGGGTGAGTGGCCACAACCACGCCCGACCGCCTTTGTCTCCCTAGTGGTAATGTTTACACACCGCACCAGGTACTCATTTAAAGCTGAGTCGACCTAGGGGATGCCCAGGACCGGTTCAAATAATCGTCACCGATGTTGGCCGTGAGCGGGAATCGAACCCGGGTCGCCGGGATTATAGCGCAGCGCGCTAACCGCTACACTATCGCTCCCCACACAGTGACACACACAGTGACACACACAGTGACACACACACAGTGACACACACACACTCACTCATCTAGATAATTGTACACACCGCACGAGGCACTCATTTGAGGCTGAGTCGACCTAGCGGAGGCCCAGGACCGGTTCAGATAATCGTCACTGACTGGTGTTGGCCGATGAGATGGCAATCGAACTCGGGTGGCCTTGTCCGTGGTGCAGCGCGCTAACCGCTGCGCCACCGCTCCCCACAGACGCGCGGTACAAACCCACCCCGGTCACAAACACGCGCGCGCACATTCCTGAACTTGGCCGCCGTCAGGGAGGGGTGGGTGTCTCTGTGCGCGTGTGGGGGGGACACGGGGAGGATGGGGCCCGCTGTTGCCTGCCACGGTGGGGGTGGGGGAGTCTGCCTCGGGAGCGAGACGGAGATACGGGATGGGTTCGGTTGCGGGGTTAATGGCAGAGGGGTGAGGCGGTGTTGTTGGGTGTTCATGCGTGCGTGTGAGCGTGCGGAGGAGGCTGTGAAGGAAGAGGCTCGTGTGAAGGACGCTACCGGTCAGTCGGAGGCAGTCGCCCTCCAACAACAAGCAACGGAGGAGCGACGCTCACAACAACGAGTGGAGCCGCCGGGCAGTTAAAATACAGCAATTTGGCACAGCAGGGGACACGGCTGGTGCATCGGCCAGGCATCTCAGTCAGTCAACCCGTGGCACCTGGGTCTGTCCCGTGACCTCTTCTCAGCGGAGTCTTCGGCACTTCACGTGGCCTCAATGTGCACCTGGCCTGGCACAGGCCACTTAGTGGCGAATAGCGGCAGTTATTGTTGTGATCATGGTGTGGGGAGCGGTAGTGTAGTAATTGGCGCACTGGACTACGAAACCCAGCCACCCAAGTTCGATTAGCGCTCACTAGTCCTGGGCCTCCCCTAGGTCGACTCAGTCTCACACGTCTATCCCCCCCCCCCCCGCGTGGTGAAGTATGGTCAAATAACCGCATACCGTGTCAACTCATATGGTTTACCCGTATTCTTGTATAAGGAAATTGGGTTTTCAGGTCCATACGGCGTGCAGCTTTTCCAATACGGCCCTTTTTTGTGTCTATATTTGTTTGTATCTCTGCTTTGTAATGGAACTTTTAAAAATAAGTTTTAGAGAATGAAACGAGAGTCACAAGACATCTGGACCACGCTGCAGTGCAGTGTTTCTTAAACTTTTTTGAATCGCAGACCACCCAGCCCTGGTGACAAGACGCATTTACTTCTCTCTCGAAATACCACTCATAGAACATTATTCATGTTACCGGAACATAAAAAAGTGCTAACGCAGCCTTACGTTTTTTTAAAAAGTGGTGGCATTTAGATCTCAGTGTTAGGGTAGTTTAATAAGGGTAGATTACCCAACCTCATTTTTACATTAAATGCTATTGGTATATATATATATTTTCATCAATGTCCTAAACAAAACGGATTAATGTTGTAATTCTTTACTAATCAACCTGCATTGGCATCACAGGCCTCAGACCACGTGGAGGCCCGTCCGAGGCCACGTGGAGGCCCGTCCGAGGCCCACACTTTGAGAGCCACTCCTTTGTAGAGGAGTTCGCTGTCGGTGCTACAGACCGAGGTTAAAAAACAAAAAATAAAACAAGAGTAACGCCGACAACTCAACCGTTGAACTTCAGTTTAGGAATTCATTTTAATAAATGACTCGTTACCTGCGTAGTTTTCAGCCATGCAAATGCCATACCCCATACCAACGTCGTTGTGTGTACAACCCTTTGGTCAATCCACTTCTAGATTGAGGGTCCTGGCGGTTACATACCTGTCAACCCCTGGTCAGTGCCTACCTTATTACAGACCAATTCAGACCTTATTGGTCACCCCGTACCCTTATACATCTCAATGTTCATCCTACAAAGTCCCATCATAGGGGAGAAACACGAATAGACAAAAAAAATGTTTTGCCCGTATTGAAACGACTGTAACGCCGTATGGACATGAAAAGTCAATTTCCCTGTACAAGAATACGGCTAAAACGTATGGGTTGACAGGTATGCATGGATTTCGATTTAAAGCTTTCGTGACTGCAGGGATTCATCTTCTTGGTTCTTTCGGTAAAGTCACGTAGAAAGGAAACGTCGTGAGAATTGTATTTTATTATGTTTTATTTTTATTACTTTATTATTTCCCTTCTACGTGACTTTACCGAAAGAACCAAGAAGAGGTATGCATGGTTGAGTTTAGTAATTACAGCATTGTATTTACTGCCAGGTGAGTGTTCAATGGCTCAATAACATACGGCCGTGTTGCAAAACGAAGGATGTTTGCGCAACATTCCAAGAGTTACGTGCTGGCATGGTGCACCGCCGGTTAACAACTTTCATTGTCACCACCGGCCACGATCTGTCCACTGCTGGACGAAGGCCTCCCCAAACCGCCACCATCTGTCGCGGTCACACGATGTCAACAATCCGCGAGCTTATATCATCGCTGTTTGTGTGCGTACTTTGCACCCATATTGTTTCTTTATATTTTGGTGTTGTAACTTTATGACCCACCCCGACAGGACATCGGTAAAAAAGAGCTGCATAGCTTATCGGATTTCTCCAGGGTATATACAGTTTCTGATGGCTGATAGCTGATGATGTTCATTCTCAATAAGGTCATATTTAGTCAAATAACTTTTTGTCTACTTTTGTTTATACCGTATCATTCATCATGGAGCCAACATTGCAACCGTTTTATTAGGTTCTTCCATACATGCCTCATGGTAATATCCATTGGTTATAATGATTATCGGCATGTGAGGTGGTTTAAAACATATTCACTATTATGCCTTTAACCATTCCAATTTTAAGAACACATCTTGTCATGTTGCTGTTAATTAGTTTGCTGAAAGCATGCCTCCTTTCCTGACTAATCTTTTATATTCGTTACTTTGGTCATGCAGTCCTAGTGTAGCTGTTCATATTTTTACGACTAAATATCAATATACCACTCCACACTATAGCACATGTGAACTAAATGAAGAGACATTTGGCTAGAAATGTATGCAGTTGTCCAAACTCTTAAAAACCAAGGCTTCAAGTAAAACAATACAACTTACTATGCAAGAAGGGATCATTGGCACTCACAAGCCACAGTGCGATTTGTAGCAACGCAACCCAAACAGTCAAAAACAGTCGTAAAGCACCATAGTCTACGCTCCCTTAATGGAATATCATAATTACACCAACTCCCTCCTGAAGCCCTCTCGTGTCTCGCAGACCTCCACATTGGCATTTAGCTCCTGAGCACATTGCCATCTGAAAATGTTAATTTAGGCTATTGTAACAAAAGAAGCTGAATAGCGCAAAACTCGTCGTCGTCGGCTGGTTATTCGCTTGCGAAGATCCGTGCAATTGGCAGGCGCGCTGGTGGATGTACAGGACAATCCTTGACTTGCAGATTTCGTGGCAGGTGGTGCATTTCGGGGACATGTCCGTGGTGCTAGTCTTTCTGCGCCTCCGTTTTTCTGTTGAGGCTGCGTGCCTCGTTCGGTCCGCCATTTTAGTCGCTTCCTTGTGCCGTTGAGTGCAAATGTTCTTTGTCTGCATGCCCTGAGCTCCCAGCTTCGGGTGTCGATACCCGCAGCGGTCGGTGGCTGTTTGAGCTGGTCCTTGAAGCATCTGCAAGGCCCACTCCTGTCTCGCTTCCCATGACACAGCTCGCTGTAGACCAGCGGTCCCCAACATTTTTGGCACCAGCGACCGGTTTCGTGGAAGACAAATTTTTCACGGACCGGGGGGGGGGTCATCATTGGGTCTTTCCCCCCTTATCAAAGAAGCTCTCGAGCGACGTTTGTTTTTTACTCATGTTGGCTCGGGGTTAGCAGCTTGTGGGCTTGCCACAACTGTGAATGAGACGAGTGCGCAGTGCGGGAAAGAGGCGCGGATGGAAGTGGTGAATAAAATAATGGGGGCGAGCCACGTGCGAACTCACCGCTCACCTACTGCTGCTGTGCGGCCCGGTTCCTAACAGGCCACGGACTGGTACCGGTCCGTGGCCCGGGGGTTGGGGACCCCTGCTGTAGAGGACCGCTTTGGTCATCCTCTTGTTCTCCATGCACGAGACGTCGCCAGCCCGGCGTAGCTGACGAGGCAGCAAGATGGATTCAACGCTGGGTGTCTGAGCTCTTTCTCCAGGACTATGTTGTTTCATCTTCTTGGTTCTTTCGGTAAAGTCACGTAGAATGGAAATATAAAAAATAATAAAAATAAAACGTAATAAAATAATTCTCACGACGTTTCGGCCACAACGCAAGCAGCCGTCCTCAGGTGAAGACCAGGTCTGTCGGGGAGACAGCGTCTGAATCTATGTTGTTTGTGACATAGTTCTGCCATCTGACGTTCATGATGAAACGCAGGCAGCGCTGGTGGAAATGCTCCAGCAGCCCAAGCTGTTTCCTGTACAGGACCCAAGATTCTGAGCCGTATAGAAGGATGGTTACCACAACTGCCCTGTATACATGTATCTTTGTGGTGAGGCGAAGTGAGTGGTCAAAAGCATTAGCTTCCTCAGATAAACAGTTCACAATGAGCTGTATAGGGCCTTCTTCGTGTGTGCAAGAAGTGCGCAGTCATCTGCAAACAGCAGTTCCAAAACATTGCTCTGTGGTTTTGTTATTGGCAAAGAGATTCCGAAGATTGAAAAGATTGCCATGGGTCCGGAATCGGATGTAGAGGCCTTCTGTCAGCCCCGGCTTTGCCTGCTGGAGCATCGGGTTGAAGAATATGACGAAGAGTGTAAGGTGTCAGCACGCAACCTTGCTTGACCCCATTGTTGATGTGGAAGCTGTCTGAGATGCTTCCTTTGTGTTTGACCCGTGGCCTTTCTGTCCGACGTGTACTTGCTGCACCATGGTACGGAACTTGGGAGGGCAGCCCCGTTTGGAAGGTATTTTCCAGAGACCATCACGACTGACTGTGTCGAAAGCCTTGTTCGGGTCAATGAATGCGGCATAGCGCGGAACTAGACAGCAAAAACAGACACAAGTGATCGATTCTTGCTTGAATTTAATTGACACAATCAATGTTTTCGCCATTACTCCGGTGAATCGTTACATGCCGACTTCTAATCAAAAACTCGACACAATAGTCAATAACACTGAGGCCTTAAAATGAAATACAATGGCCTACCCTTCATAGCACATGCTATAAGTTTGGCTTTTAAGGTCACTGTGGTATTTACAAATTTTAAGGTTTTTGTATGTGCTTGTGCACTGATAACACTGCATACAATGTGTTATCCAATGTCATGGCTTCACAGGCAGTGTGGGTGTGTGGTGGATTATCATTTGTGGCCAGGTGGCTTCCGAAAACTAAGCTAATAGCTCAGCGGGATTTACCTGGTAAGACGAAAAAAAAATTTTCGTTTGTATTTGTACATATATATTTTTAAAGTGATGTGTTTACATTTCCTATACTATCGTGTGTTTTTATATTGTTTGTTGTTGAAACCTTCTGACCTGCCCCTATTGGACATCTGTGAAAGAAAAAAAACAACAAAAGATTTGATAGCTCGTCAGATTCCTCCAGTCTAAATAAATATTCTGATTCTGGGTGAAATGTGGTGGTGGTGGTAATGTCAGGATCTGGAGCGGGCGTGGTTACGGGTAAACGTGGGCGTGGTTAAGGGCGACGTGGGCGTGGTTAAGGACGACGTGGGCGTGGTTAAGGGCGACATGGGCGTGGTTATGGGCGACGTGGGCATGGTTAAGGGCGGCGTGGGTGTGGTTAGGGGCGACGTGGGCGTGGTTAAAGACGACGTGGGCGTGGTTAAGGACGACGTGGGCGTGGTTAGGCGACGTGGGCGTGGTTAAGGACGACGTGGGCGTGGTTAATGGCGACGTGGGCGTGGTTAATGGCGACGTGGGCGTGGTTAGAAGCGACGTGGGCGTGGTACAACCTGCGCGGGGCGTGGTCTCGTAGCTCAAAGGCCGCGTGGTTGGAGGGGGGGCGGCGTGGACACCACATAGCAGCAGTGGCAGTAGCAGCAGCAGCGTCAGTGTCGGCGTTCCCGCCGAGCTGTACGGTGAAGCCCTCTTATTTCCTCCACACCCCTCACAATTAGACAGAGAGACATCATCCAGCAGCAGCAGCAACAACTACAGTACTCAACCAAGCCAGCTTAGCCGGTGGGTCTGCCCTACTTCAAGACTTTGCCGCGTGTTTGGCTGTCCAGGTGGAGGGGGGGTTAGAGGAGAAACCAAACCAATCTGATATCCCGTTCGGCCGGCTCAACAGTTCACCCGACAAAGCGAGCAACCAACCAACCAAGCAAGCCAGTCAGTCAGCCAACGCGTGGCTAGTGAAGTCGTGAGTTGTGGTTAGACCTGAGCTCTGGCTTGGGTTACCCCGGCTGCTGTGGTCAACAGCCCCAGAGGCTGCCGCTTGCTGCTGGCGTGGGCTCTGGGTATGCCCGGGCGACATGGCGGGGAGTCCGGAACGCGTGGCCCACTCCGTCTCCGCCTCGGCCTCGGCCTCCTCCTCCTCCTCGGCCTCCTCGTTCCTCCGCCGCTTCTTGGAGGAGTTCGGCCCCCCGCTGGGAGACGAGGCGAGCATGCCCGTGCGGCCCGGCTGCTCGGGCTGGGTGACTGACGGGGAGCTGCGGGGAGAGAGCCTCGACACGGCCCTGCAGCTGCTCGCCGCCAAGCAGTGAGTGCGGGGGCGGGTGCGTGGGGTGGTGGTGGTGTGTGGTGGTGGTGGTGTGGTGGTGGTGGTGTAGTGGTGATGGTGGTGTGGTGATGTGTGGTTGTTGTGGTGGTGTGTGGTGGTGGTGTGGTGGCGGTGATAATGGTGTGGTGATGATGGGATGGTGTGGTGGTGGTGGTGGTGATGATGGTGTGGTGGTGGTGGTGGTGATGATGATGGTGGTTGTGATGATGGTGTGGTGGTGGTTGTGAGGTGGTGGGGTTGTCGCGCTTAGCGCACTGCACGACAAAACCCGGCCACCCGAGTTCGATTCCCGCTGACGGCCAACACCGGTGGCGATTATCTCAACCGGTCCTGGGCCTCTCCTAGGTCGACTCGGCCTCAAATGAGAACCTGGTGCGGTGTGTTAAAAACATCGCCACTTGGGAGACAAAGGCGGGCGGGAGTGGTGCCGGCCACCCACCCCGTCGGGTTGCCGTGCCGGCCTTCATAGGTGCTCGCTAACAGCACTTGCCCCAACAGTCTGTTACGGCGGGGGTGGAGGATCTTTTGTCTTTTTAGGTGACATTGGCGGTGCAGTACAACAATCATAATTCGTATTGTGGGAGCGGTGGTGCAGCGGTTGGCACGCTCCGCAACGTACCCGGTGACGGGAGTTCGATTCCTGCTCACGACCAACACAAGTGGCGATATTTCTGAATCGTTTCTGGGCCCTCCCCGAGATCGTCTCGACCTCAAATGACTCCCTGGTGGGATGTGGAAACAGTCTGTTCAGGCTTTCCAGAGGATCTGTGTTTGGTATAAATAATAATAGTATTTATAGTGTGGTATAAATAATAGTATTTGGTGAAGGTGGTGGTATCAGTGCCGGATTAAGCTAGTGCGGAGTCTGTAGCATATGTTATAAATGGGTCCTAAATAAAAAAAACACGTAAATATTAAACAAATGTTTAACTTGCATAGTAAAGTAATTGTTTTTTCCATTTGCTATACAGCCAGATAATACAACTAATCGCTAACCTTAAACACCCAGTCGTTCATAACAGTTGAAGGCGGTGTAGTACTATAGTAATCGAGCAAGTGCAGAATCGCTGATCCGGAATTGATAGCTTGAAAGCATTTAGCGCGGTGCACTTGAAAGTGCGGGTCCCGTAGCTACTACATTTGTAGCTACTACATTTGTAGCTACTTTTGCTACGAGGATAATCCGGCACTGGCTGGTATGAGTACCGTAGTCGTGGTTTGTGTTCGTGTGTGGTTAGTGGTGGTATTGATGGTGGTACACTTTTAACCGTGGTATAATTGCAGTGGTGGTAGGGGGTGTTGTGTGTTGATGGTTATGGCGGTGTTAGTGGTGGTGGTATTTGTATGAATGGCGGTGGTTGTTGCTTTTCGTGGTAGTATTAGTGTGTGGTGGTAATTGTATGCTAGTGCATGGTTGATGGTGATTTTGATCGTGTTTGTGGTGTAGCTGATGAGGGTGATGGCGTTAGCCAGTGTGCTGGTTGCGATGTTGATGGTGTTGATAATGTGGTTGGTGGTGGTAATGTTGTAGTGGTGCTCGGGATGTTGGTGGTTACGAAGTTTGTAGCATGGGTGGTGATGTCAGGGTTTGCAATGGGTGGTGGCTGTAGTAAGTGGTGTGGATAGAGGTAATTGGTCAACTTGGTGGTGAGTGGTGGTTGTGATGTCATGTTGGTGGTTTTGCCATTTGTATTGATGGTCGTTGTGTTGGTGGCCCAGATAGTGGTGGTAGGCAGTGGGTGCCATGAAGGGCACTGCAATGGTAACAACAATAACCATCCCATTGTATCATCCTGTAACTACTACCGTACTCTACTTGTGCCCAACAATGGGTATTAACAATCGCCGATAAACCACCAACAAAAGACGTTCCCTGCTACTAACAACAATATAACCACCGCCGCCAACAACAGTTATCTTCCACGTCCACCAGCATCAACTACCAAAAATCATCGGTGCCACCCAACAAATATTACCAAAAACAAACAGTATTAGCCACCAATGATACTCTAACATCAACCAATACATCTTCCAATACAAGCAAACTAAAGTAACCACCACTTGTGACAAGCATGACCAATTAATTATAATTGCCAACAATCATTCACCAATTTCACCACCACCAACATCCAGTACCGACAACAATCGCCATCTTAACTACCATCAACAACCACCACCATCATAACAGCCAGGACCTACCATCAACATCCATGGTACAACCACCACTGCTGAGGTCTGTTGCTTTATCTTCAACTGCAGTGCGATACGGTACAACATCAATTTTACGTCAACAATCTTTTAAAGAACACGATGATCGCCATCGCGACCAAATCAACCTCGACGGCATTCGATCTCGTCAGGTCTTGGAAGCCAGGAAGGGGTAAACTTCGTGAACATTTAGATTGGAGGCTGCCTGGGAGTGTGAAGTGTTGGCGCCTCGGCCCCAGCGGTGGTCTGGAGATGGCAGTCCAGCAGTAGATTATTGAGTTCGTCCGTACGGAGCTCGTAAGGGTCGCCACGTGTACATGGGTTTTTGATTTAGGCACTCCAACTTTCTCCTATACGCCCAAATGCTCATTAACGGAATTGGTTAAACCTCCCAATGCTGGAACCTCATGCTCCTTTCCTGGAAAATCAAAGAGTATTAAAGGGCATTACTCTAGTCGTAGTAGTCTTATCGTACTGTAGAATTATTATAATTACCATCTTGATCAAATCTTTCTTAATGCATTAACATAATTGATTCTCAAATGCATTGCAGTATCATCCTGTCAACATAATAATTGCCAGCTTCATATTACGTAAAATAAGCTTGTGGCCATGTGTTCATTGGAACGTCGCTCTTTCTTTCTGCTGCATCTTAGTCCGGGAGGACTTGTCTCTGCAAGTTCACAGCTCACATGCACCCTATTTAAATCCATAGAAGGTCCCCTTGTCTGTTGAATGTGGTTTATTTTGTATTAAACGCACACGAGTCGGAATGTTTACGTATGCTGCGCAGTTTACTGAAAAAAAAAACTCTCATTGTGTGTGTACAGCTCCTTTGTCAATCCTCTGTAGGAAGATAACCTTCCCACGCTGCGCAGTTTGTGGTGCTTATTTGACCACACATCACCACACTGGTCAGTGCGAGTTGGTGAAGGTTTGGAAAGGAAGGAGGATGAGGGGGTTGTGGCACGGGGGAGCATAGACGTGGGAACGCAAGTGCAGTACAAAACAAATCTTGCGTGTAAAATCTAATACATTACGAAGCCATGACTTAGCAATTGTATCGGTGTTATTGGCAATGACAGCAGTACAGGGTGCTCGTACAAATTGCTTTTACGCAGTCAGAATTAACTTTTTTTTTTACCCAGAAAAGCCTCGAAGACATTAGGTGTGTGTTTCCTTCATGATTGTACCGCTCTGTACGTTAGCTATTGTGTTTGCCTTTGACCAAAACCGCCCGGAATGTGTCCGATCTCATCCCATCTCGAACTAAGCAACAATCGGCAATTACCAGGATAGAGCTTGGATGAGCATCCACTTAGACCAAACAGGTTACCATAGGCTGTTTGCGGTTCTACGTTTTGAGCAGCGGAGGGGGGCGATGTGGTACAATCCTTGTACTGTACTCCGCTCTCAGTCTATGCTCTCTGCCATCATCAACTTGCACCAACTAGCAGGGTGAAGGGGTCGTCGAATGATTCCAACGAACCTGCGTGTCGTGGGGAGGTAATCATCCAGCGCTGCTTTGACAGATATGGCTATACATATAAATGAGTAGCCCTTGTAAGCTTGCATTTGTTGACATACCGTTAGGGCAGAGCTGGGAGTTCCCGCGTCTACTGAGCAGCAGCTGCGGGGAGCTGGCAGAGGGTAGTAGCAAGCAATGGCAAGGTGTAGCGGCATAAGTGGCCGTGGCTATGATGATGACATCTTGATCTTGATAGGCTTACGTTGCTCTGTCTCTCGAAGTGTTCATTTTCTGTCACAAAAGTTCGTTGTGCCCAGAGTGGCTTCGTGGCCGGTGGTTTTTGCCGTGGAAAAGGAGGACGATGAGGAGGAGGGAGGAGGGTTGGGCCCTTTTCACTGAAGCCCTGGTTGACCTCTTAACCCTGAGCCCTTGACTGAGAACGTACCCCTCCCCCCTCGCACTTGCCAAGCCTTGGCCCCCACTAACCCTGAATTCTAATCGCTTAAACTTCATGGCTCACTTCTTAACCCCGGGTTTTTGACATCGACTCCACGGCCTCTGAATTTTAAAGAGATCCCAACTCCTTTACAATGCAGTACGTCACGGTAATATGTAATAAATAACAAACCCATTCCCTCCCGAATCCCACTAAGCAGTTATAATTGTATTGACCCTAGACATATGATGGTTTCAAGTATTACCCAAATTAGGATGTAAACTCACAAACTGTTGGGCTATAGGGGTGCAACAATTCACTCCGCCACCACCACTCATCTTGACCCACCAATTAGAGGAATTGACGTGATTCGGGGTCATCGTTCAATTGAATAATATTTTGGTTACCTTGTGAATGTAGTTATTGGTGTCTCCAGGGGGTCCAGTTACCCCATGACGTACGTGTGTGAATGTCAGAACATGGATTTTTACGTATGCAAATTAATGTTTTAAAAATAAATGTAAATTTTATGCAGTGTAGATTCTTGCAGGGGCATTGTATAATTAAGATGTGGTGAGGAGCCAGCAAACGTGAATAGTTTTCTTTAAAATACATTGATGAAAATGTCGTTCGTAAAATGACCATCCTGTTCGATGTGATAAAGGGACATTTAACACATGTTATGGACGCAGTTGGTCATGCATCGTGCTATGAACTTGGCAACTTGAGAGTTGGATGCCGAGCCCTGGCTAACGCAAATGTTTCGTGATACCCAAACCAGTCCTGATTTCCCCCCTACACCAACCCACGCTGAGCGATGTGGTGAAGTACGGTAAAGCAACCTCCGTTATGATGAGGCCTTCATCTGGCAGTGTATTTACAAATGGATGTAAAATATTGTTGGATTTTTGTAAAGGTATGTAGTAGCTTCAGGCATTGGCAGAGAAGGGGTACCAAGCTATTTGGGAGTTTCATAGCAGTGTGGCCCCATCCTGTGGCGTTTTCATAGGAAGTAAATATTTTACATTTTTAAACCAGAACCCTGATTAAACCTTAAATGCCAAAGCCCTTTATAGATGCAAATGTATAACCCCAATTCTGTCCTGTTAAAACTTAAACAATTGTTACTCATGTTAATCCCCCATCTTTAAATGGAGACAAAATGGAATTTTAATAATTGCACATGTGGGACTTTTTTTCACCAGGTAAGGCCCACTGAGCTATAGATCTTTTTCAGAAGCGATCTGGCCACAAATGATAGCTAAACACAGTGGCTTCTCGTGTGGAACTTTATAGCAGCCAAATACTTGAAATGCACGTTTCTAAATGTAGAGGGGAAAAAAACCGGAGGACCTGAAGAAAAAACTAAGCGACCACGTGGAAGGATATGTCAACTCCATATATACAGCTGTCAGGGTCAGGATCAAACCCACGACCTCCTGTATACCAGGAGAGGTAGTTAACATCTCGCCACCGTGGGCCACGCGAAATAACTACAAGTGTAGGGGATTGGCCATGTCCATTGGTTCAACTTCATCTTTGGACTTGTTTTTCCT
The DNA here is from genome assembly GCA_014621495.2 of Entosphenus tridentatus. Classification (NCBI taxonomy): domain Eukaryota; kingdom Metazoa; phylum Chordata; class Hyperoartia; order Petromyzontiformes; family Petromyzontidae; genus Entosphenus; species Entosphenus tridentatus. The sequence goes on from CM025609.2 coordinate 8,293,393, forward strand.
GCCCACCCACACCCACTCGCATTCAAATTGACCGAACAGTATCACTGGCCGCCACACGCTGTGTTTGTTACGCGTCCCATTGTTGTTCATTGGCTCTCTCCTTGAAGGTGTGGTGAGCAGAGAAAGGTCAAAAGTTGGTTTAACCATAAGCATAGATTATGCATTGCATTGTTGCTGGGTGTTGGTCAGTTCCGTCAATAAAGGTTACCGATTCAAAGCCACGGTCATGGCATTGGGCAGAGGTCAAGCCCATGATGTTTGAGGTCCAGAGTGACATTTTATCACCGCCAAGCCGATGTTTAATATTTCCACTGACGACGTCTCGCAACGTGATACATATTTTAGTGACCCTCGGGGTAATGTGGCTTCATCGATTTCCAAAATTGGGATTCAAAGTGAACTTGGATTGTAGAGGATTAACGATTCAATCTACTTAAGCTATTTGCATTCCCACCAGTGACTAGGTGAATTGTCACTCTTCAGGAAAACCATTCGTTCTTGTCTCTTATTGGTGGACAGCTTCCCTAAGCAGCTGCAGGAATCACATTCACCCATTACATACAAGGTATGCAAATCATAACACCATTGATTCTCAAATGCAGGTTTCGATGCTTGAGTCGTGAATGAAAACAATTAAATTTGAAATTAATGCATTATTACACTTCTATTGACTCGCCATGTAATGATGCATTGTTTAATGGATTAAAAAAGATTTGTATGTGCGCAATACCTGCATATTATCGAATGCTGTAGTGCGTGTCAGCATTGTTTATTATATATGCAAGTTTTATGCAAAATCGATGCTGATGTAAAATTCTCCCTTGCCCAGAGCAAACACAACTTAAAAAAAACAGAGACAATACAAATGAGACCGTAAAAACCCATAACATAGAACCCTAATGAATTATTGAATTGTTTCGTGATCCTCGTTCGTAACACTTTATACAATTTGCCGAGGCGATGTGTCACAGTGATGCCCAGATTTTTACACCGTTTCGCAAATGCGTCGTCACTTGATTAACACTGCCACCTGATTTGCGTCGCCTCAAGCCACACACACACACACTTGCGTCGCTGACAACATCGTGCATCCATTGCCTCTCGGCCTTCTCCACCTACCCTGTGAATCGCTCCGATTGACGTCGTCGCATATTTTCAGGAACGCGTCCCCGACGCAAACCGAGGTTATTACGTGCACTTCCAAATCTAGAACGAACCTCCGATATTATTGAGCACATCTCGAGGACCCGCATCTGCCGCCGTTCACGTTGAGTTACGACTGGCCACTGCACTTCCCTCGGTGAAATTCACAGCGGTTTGGACGCGGGCCGGAATTAGGGCTGTTTAATTTGGGCACACACTAATTCGGTTAGTGGCTTCCCGATTGTTTCCTTTTCCGTGCGTGGAGCCGTGATGAGCGGTAAGGTCATCATCGGTTGGTAGGGAATGCTAATGAAGCCATCAATTTGCAGCAAGATGACGTGGGGCCCCATCTCTTGATTGCACGCACAGTTTTTTTTATGCGTTTTTGCTTAATTTACCACTGCGCCCAAAAACACCATCGCCGATTGATTTCGCGCCAGTTGTTCGCTTTGCTCTTGTGTCAAAGTTCACTCGTGCTCATGCAAGGGTGCTTGAGCCCGTTTTTGAAAACAAATTGAAGAAATTAACTACATTATCTATGTTGTGGGACAGTTAATGGACATCATATTTCTATGTTTTGAGCTTGTTTGTATTTCATACTTTAATGTGCTCTGTGCATATTTAGGTAGAAAGACCACTAATGTTAGTGTTGTGTGTCGCTGTACGCTGTCATCCACATGATTTATTTTGGTGGTAATTGCACGGAAGATTATTTTTGACTCCACGGTACACAAACAATTACCGTGTAATTTTCACCAATTGTACAATCCCATCGCAATTTCTCATTACAATCAGTAGCTTGATCGCATGCAACGTGTAACAACAAACGTCGCCATTTTGGAGGATTCGTCTTTTAGCGGACTGGAAACTTTTTCCTTACTTGTGGGCCAAGTACGAATTTTGAAATCCATTGGTCGGCCACATTGGAAACCACCTCCAGCATCATCCAATAATAAAGTGAAAATTATGAGGATTCGCCTTTTACCGCACGAATGCGATGGCCTTAACCCGATTTTTCTTTCACAAACGCTTTGTCGCGTGGCATATCCAAAGTAGAGTGGCTAAAGACTCTAATGTTGGTGGATAATTATTATTTGTGGGCCATTTCTAAGCGGTAGGCCTCACTTGACCGCTTGATATCCCTCTGCACATTCGCAGCATCACCTCAATCGCCTCCTTCAAGAGACACTTAAAAACTCACCTCTACAATCACGCTTTCGAGCGACTCTGAGCTTGGCTCCGCGCCTCTGAGTTGTGGCCACTACGTCTGCAAATTTGCGCGCGTTACAAATTGAACTATTGTTATTATTGCCATATAAAATAAGGCTGTGGGTTCCCTGCACCCAGTCTCTATGAAACGCTGAGCCACGCTTTGCAACGGTTCTCGCTGGAATGGCGTTCAAGAATTGGCCACATGGTTCACGGGAAATGGGCACTGCGGTACATGTGCCACCGCTAACGCCGGCCACGCTCTTTGGGAGAGTGGGACAGGTAAGGAATTGATCTCCGATAGGTTTTTGTAGTGGCACCGCGTGATGTTCAAATCGGTTTTTTTTATTCTCTGAAATGGAATAAGCCAAACTAAGTGACACGTGCAGCCATGGGTGACCAGGCTGAAACAATATTTGCTGTCCTTCACTCCGTTGTGCTGCGAGCTTCGGTTAATTTGCTGAAGAATCTCCCAGGGCGTGGAATGAAACGTCGGGCATGCCGAACAACACGCAGTAACAACCCGAAAACATCAGAGTAGTGATTATGGCAATAAATCTTATTCTAAAGAACAACTGTGCACTTATCCATTTGAAATTCAAAGCACTTGATCGCAGGACACGTCTTTGTTCCACCTGCACCATTGTGTTAAAAGTGCCACGTCCGTTTCAGCCCCGCTGTGACCTCCTGATCAGCACATCGATAGACCATCGACCTTGCTCGCAGCAGTTTTTCCAAAACCACACCCATTGCTATTTATGTTCTAAGCGATAATGACGTGTGACAGATACGATACAAACTTAAAACTTTTTCCTCGCGTGGTTTTCATTATCGTCAGCCATGTCCGCTACTGGATGAAGGCCCCCCCCCAAACCACCGCCGTCTCTCGCAGGCTCGCGATGCAACGACCCATGAAGCACCTGCACGCAAGCTAATTTCATTGCTTCATTTCTGCAGTGGATGTCCTCCTCACTCTGTTCCCTCTTGGCTGCCGCTCTGTCGGTGTTATCGCCGGGATGAATGTAGCGCGAGCGTGTTGACATTGATTTTTATCGATTGATAGGATTACAATTTGGTACTGTGTGTTCTCGTGTGTGTGTGTAATGAATGTAATGTACAGCCCTTTATCAATTCACTGCTGTATGAAGCCCCCCTCCCCACTCCGTACCGGTCATAAGGATTGTTTGAACATTTTGCAATCGTGGCCCATGTGTTTTGGTAAAGATGGGGGAGAGGGCAGGAAAGGTCAGATAGCACTCGCCACTGATGTTAGCCATGGCAAGAAATCAAACTCAGGTCGATGGGTTCGTAGAGCAGTGTGAATAGTCAATGCACAAGTGTTTGTAATACGTCCATATTTAAATTTTGGTGAACTCGATCCTTCGCTAAAGAGTTGGAACATTTAAACGTTGACCTTTTTCCCCCATTTGAACCATCAGCTGCAGCATCAACCCTCCCAGTCATGGCCAACCTTTGTCTTTCAGCTATGGTCACTATCCCTTCAATTAGTGGGAATTTAGCATGCCGGAGGGTGTTATCTATTATTAAACCGGGTTCTCATGGGTCGGGAGTTTATAGTCTGAGCCCTGTCACCAATGGCTGGTTTGTCTCTTTGGTTAACTTTTGTTTAAATTTCGGATGATTGAAAAAAATATGGATTGATTGGCATGCAAATGCAAAACTCTGAGCAGGGCATATCAAAGGGTCGTAGCACCTCCTTGAGGATAGAGGCCGATTTTAAGCGACTCGACAAGATTACAATCTTGATTTGAAGCTTTCGTGACTGCAGGAATTCGTACTCTTTAGTTCTTTTGGTAAAGTTACATAGGTAGAAAGAATAATAGATCACGACGTCTCTGTGTGTGTGTCTTTGTGTGTGTGTCTCTCGGTTTGTGTGTCTCTCTCTCCCCCTGTATGTCTCTTTTTGTATCTCTTTGTGTGTATATGTGTGTCTCTCTCTGTCACTTTGTGTGTGTCTCTCTCTGGGTGTGTCCCTCTCTGTGTATGGGTGTGTCTTTCTGCGTGTGTCTCTCTCTCTATGGGTGTGTCCCTCTCTGTGTATGGGTGTGTCTTTCTGCGTGTGTCTCTCTCTCTGGGTGTGTCCCTCTCTGTGTATGGGTCGATTTGTGTGTCTCTTTCCTTCCCTCTATGATGTTGTCCCTCGTTTGTTTCCCTCGTTTTCTAACGAGCTGCTTGTCGCACGAGCACAGCCACTGGTTGCATTGGTTCGTTTACATTGACCTGCTACATTGACCTGCTACATTGACCTGCTACACTGACCTGC
>CM025609.2:8298314-8314619 GCA_014621495.2 Entosphenus tridentatus
GACCTGCTACATCGACCTGCTACATCGACCTGCTACATCGACCTGCTACATTGACCTGCTACACTGACCTGCTACATTGACATGCTAATCTCTCACGATACAATGGCCACCTCCTCGGCTCGTCGTCATGGAGGTCATCCTCCCTCCCCCCCTATCTCGGTTCCCATCTTTGGATTTCCCAATCGCTTCGGCACAATCTCGAGCCCCCCACCCTCTCGGCTCTATCTATATATAAGGACTTGTTTCAGCAGCCTCTGTCTCTCACCTGAAGACGGTTGCTTGTGTGGCGATCGAAACGTCGTGATTTTTTTTTCTCTCTACTTACGTGACTTTACTTGGCCAAGACGTGTGACGTTCTCTTCTGGTGTGTGCTCCATGCGAGAGTTCTGGACGGAATGTTCTTTGCATCGTGTGATTAATGCCGATGGCACAGTTGGACTGTAATTGGGAGAAAAATTTGCAAAAAAAAATCTAAGGGCAAATAGTCAAATTTACGTAATTTATTATTGTTATATTCGCATGTAGCATTTTTTAAATATAACTATGTACTGTGATTTTGTTCTTAATTATCCCACTATACTACTCATTGTCTGTAATCAAGCAGGCATTAAAATGTGTTTTGCTCAACAAAACAATATACAGTATCCACATTCATCATTAACATTGCCTTGAAATGGAAATATATGTAATACACTAATATTTTGGGCCTATTATGTGGTTGCATAGCTTTCAATTATCCTGTTATAAGGCAGTGTTAATGAAAAACATGGCGAGTTATTTTGATTTGTGTTTTACACCAAGGCTTGTGACATTTTAATCGTTTGCGGAATATCACGATAAGTCCTTCGGTCAGGAATGCCTTACGAGCTTCATGCATTTTTAATGACGATCGTAAATTGAGATCTATAGCCAATTCCCTTAATTTTTTTTGCATTGGGTGTGAACTTGACGTAGCATTTTAAACATTCTTCTGGCCTAGATTTGAAGCTTTCGTGACTGCAAGGATTCATTTTCTTGGGTTTTTTCGGTAAAGTCACGTAGGTAAAAAATAAAATAAAAATCAGGACGTTTCGGAGGCAACACAAGCCTCCTTCTTCAGGTGCAACCGTCACAGCACGCTCACTCATTTACTTGATACAGCGAGTGTGCTGTGACGGTTCCACCTGAAGACGGATGCTTGTGTTGTCTCCAAAACGTCGTGATTTTTATTTTATTTAAATTTTTTTCCTACGTGACTTTTTACTGAAAAAACCCAAGAATATTCTTCTGGCCGCAGTGCAAAACGAGTTTTCTACACCACTACACTTTTTTTTATTTTACTAGGCACAAGGCCCACTGAGCTATATAGATATTTTTCAGATGTGACCTGGCCACAAATGAGAGTTCAACGAGTGACGTAGCATGTGGAACATGTAAAGCAGCCAAATACTCTGAACACGTGGTTGATGCTAAATGTAGAGGGGAAAAACTGGAGGACCTGGAGAAAAATTCACGCAACCACAGGGAGAGACACGCAAACTCCAAATATAGCAGGCGTCAGGGTCGGGATTGAACCCACGACCAACCTGCATACCAGGCGAGGGAGTTAACATCTCGTCACCGTGGCAGCCCTCGACCACTCCCACTCCACCAGTGCTACGTATCCCAGTGTCCACACAGTTGTCGTGACTCGCGTGCCGCCTGGCAGTCGACAGAGTCCACGATATCTTCATCAGATCATTTCCACGCAGGTTTCACGCTGTGTTTGTGCCCAAACATTTTTGGTTGAAGCCACCTGGGAAATGGCAGCAGAGAGACCCACTCCTATGTGCCACGTGAGGCGCCTGATGGAGTTGGTGGACGGGTGTTTGGGTTGGCGAGTGGATGGTTGGGTGGGAGGATGGTCGCATGGTGGTGGGAGAGGCAGTAAAGATTTATGGAGGCAGCTGTTATGTCCAATTCCTGACGGCCTGCCCTTTGCACAGCCTGTTTTGTTGTTGTTACATCGATTTCCCTGAACATTGTGTTTTGGCAGCGATGTTTTGAACTCCAGAAGTGGCATTTCCATCTGCCTTATCTCCAAAGTGTCAAATGTCCTAACTGCCCGCCCGTTGCCAGCCTGTGGCTTCGGGTCCTCTCTCTCTTTCTGTTGCTCTGCACCTCCGATTAGCACTTGGCTACGTATGGTGCGGAAAAAGTTCAACATATGTACACATGCTCTGCTGCTGCACGTCGTACAGGAAGCGCTGCAATGTGTGGTCACCAACTGCTTCCAAGAGCATAAATCTACTTCTTGTGACTACCGAAGCAGTTTCATAATCCATATGTAACCATTTCTCCCCCCCCCCCAGTCCCCACCCTGCCACTAGGCAATTAAATGAATCGTAACAGTTCACAGTTATGAATCTTTTCAAGAACCGATTTATGTTTTTAACGTTGTGGTTTTTGGCAGTGGTTCCTCCTAGGGTATGGGTGGGCAAGAAAAATAACGAGCCATTTTTTCTCTCTCGTTCGGTCAAAGAAACCCTCCATTTCAAGAGCCGCAATGTATGTGAAGACAAGACGGTGGTCCTCTTCATAAGCAACGTCACGAAGCAGTCCTTCAAGTGCTACGTGCGGCTCACAGAGTCGCGGGTTACCGACCCCCGATGTCGGGCCTGCAGGAGTGATGTGAAGCAGTTGCATTCGGCGCGTGTGATTTGGTGAACCGACACGACTTGGGGTTGCGATTCTATTTGAGACATGCTTTTCCAGCCTCGTTCAGTCTCGTTTCCATAGGGGTTGCATGCTCCTTTGTAGGCTGCTTGTTGTATTCACACGTAATTAGCATTAAACCCTAAAGTTCCCACGCGCAATGACATCCGATGCCCGTATCGCGAAGTTAAGAGTGCTAATGGGTGAATCTCCGTCATGTCACCTCTTACGATCAGGTTGTCCAAGAATGAAACCTGGCATGGACTTCACAATTGGATACAGCGCCAGATAAGCACAGCATGCGCATTTTGAAAATAACGCTCATGATGAAAGTGCCATCCAGTAGTTTCCATTGCAGAGGAAGGAGGGGTAGGGCTTGACTTTTTTTTAATGGCTTGCAGGTGGTAGGATCCTGCTAATGCCAGCACATCGATGCCACCGTTAAGCGAGTGACACACGCCTGGGTCAGCGTTTTCAAATGGCCGTTCATTTCCTTGACACCTGTCTCCTTTCATGTACAAATTGTGGGGGATTTTCTCAGCTGCGTGGGCCGTCCCACGGATTGTAACAGAAGCCGGCGCTGGTCGTAAAGCCTGGCCACTTCTCCCGGTCTCAAGCGTGCTCAGCTGTGCTGGCGTTTCCCAACTTTTGACACGAGCGTTTTAACTTTTTTTTTCTCTCTCTCGCTCTCTCCCTGGGCTCATAACGCCACTTGTATGGCTGCGGCAACTGCCGTATGAAATCCAGATGATGCTTTCATTCTCCGCGGGTTGTTTTTCTACGAGTTGGGTTTCTTTTGTCTGTACATTTGCCCATTCTGCGTATTCTTTTTAGCGCTTTCCAACTAAAGTTGTTAAAGAGTCCACTAAAATAGAATGCGTTTGATGCATTCCTTCTGTTTGTCTTGTCTGTAGTATGGGGGGGAGGGGGTCACATTAACTTTGTGAGGATGATCCAATATTAATGAAATTTTAGTGAAGCTGCGTTGCTATATTAGGGACTTTCCCGCAGAAAAAAACTAGACAAATTAATGAAAGGGTAAAACCAGCATTAAGTAGGCGATGAAGCTCTCCGGCTTGTCCGTTTCGTGCTCGGGTCTCCACCTGTATGTCGCTTTCCCATGTCCTCATCACATGACATCACGCGACGTCATGTGACCTTGTCTTGTTCGGCGGGTCGGAGTAACGTCTCTATGAAACAATTGCTTCTTGAGGTCAAACGCATGTTGGGAAGCTTTACAGAATCCATGCTTACGCATGTTTTTTTCTTCCCCATTAAATGTTTTACAATTGGCTGCCATTTCCAAAAATGTCCGATGCGATGTTTGATAGTTTATTCTTCAGCCCACAGCCACACACTCGTTCCCAAAACCAACCCTGAACACGCGTCACGCTGCCCCTTTTGAACCCTCCATCTCCGCCCTCGTTCCCAATTCACGTCTCTGTCTCGCACGCCGAGTCCGTGTGACGTCAGTGCCCTTTAACCCTTGACCCCCGTCCAGTGTATTCCCGTGCGTGTGATTGGTGCGTGCCATGCGGAGTGCGGAGATTTCAGGTCTTACGTGGTGCGATCCCTTGCAGTTATATTCGAACGTGCTGTAAATATCACACCGGAGTGTAATCGTACGTCCGTGTCGCACCACTCCCTCGAAATTCTTGCTCCGCTTTTCTAGTCGAAATTTGGTCGGATGTTTGTTTACATTATGAACATGCAATACCCTTTTTGTACATCCTTACTCGACGAGATGCGTAACTTTAACATCCGTCCCATGCAGTGCCCCTTCAACGTTCTTCGTGCCACGGTGCACGCTTCGGAGCTTGCTTATCTTCCTGGCACACAAAACCAAAAATCGCTGTTCGGCCCATGCGGTTGAGGTTGGGAAAGCTGATGGCTGTCTGGCGTACTGCGCCGCAACCAATGGGGGGAGGGCGGGGGAGATGGGTGCTGGGTTTGCCACTGAACAGCACGGTGAAGTTCGCCTGCTCTCGCCGGCAAACGGTGTGAGGATCTTTCCTACCCCTTGTAATTCTCTAAAATACGACGGCGCACCCGGGACTTGTGTGTGCCGCGGCACCGTGGATTTGCGAAGCACAGATCTGGTGGTAAGGGGCCAGTTCTGGCTGTAAAGTTGGCCTTAATTGGCAATCGCCTGCAGAATCCGTTGACATAGAGAAATTATAATGAAGCCTCCCTGTTCGAATGTACAAATTAGTTGCCCGCATAACTATGCTATTAATTTAATCAGGAAAGCTCGCCCAATGCCAAGCAAGAGTCGTTTTCAGGAGGGGACCTACCTACAATTGGGGTGATCGTACATGCAATTGATCAAACTCAACACTGCCATTTCCTGGCAATCTTGCGGCCCCACGCCCACAACGCCAGGTCACCCATCCAATTTACTAATCGGGCTCAACCCTGCGCGCATATCCTCCCGAGATTCAATAATATCGGGTGCATTTAGGGTAATTCGGTCTTGCAGCGTGCTTTTTTTTAATAACCGTAATGACAATAGTGCATCTGGCCGCGCATGTTGGCTGCCTACTCATCGTGTTCAGGAAATGCCTAGGTCTTATCACTGACTCACTGTGTACCGTTTTTAAAAAAATGGGGAGTGGTAATGTAGCAGTCAACGCGCTGCGCTACGAATCCGGCGACCCGAGTTCGATTCCCGCTCGCGACCAAACCCCAGGAGACGATTATATGAACCGGTCCTGGACCGCCCGTAGGTCGACTCAGCCTCAAGTGAGTAGCTGGTGCGGTGTGTAAACATCGCCGCTGGGGAGACAAAGGCGGTCGGGCGTGGTGCTGGCCACCCACCCCCTCTCGTGTACCGTTACAGCCTTCGTAGGTGCTCGCTAACAGCACTTGCCCCAACAGTTTGTTAAGGCTATACGGGGAGGATCTTTGTGTGTGTTTTTGTACCGTTTAAATGGATGGGAGTGGAAGGGTGGTGGGAGCAGTGAGTTTGCGGTGGAAATGGAGATTCGCTTTGTAAAAGTCTCATAAACAACACCTTGGGAGTCGGGGGAGGGGAGGGACTGTCGGTTAAACCTGTAAATTAAAAGTTTGTTCTGCCTAAATAATAGTGGTTAGGGGGGGGTTCTGTATTGAACAATCTTCACGGTGAACGTTTAAAGCAGGCGAGCGAGGTTTGGGAGCGCGTGTGTGTGTGCGTGTGTGCTTGGGGGGGGGGGGAGGGGTGCGTGGAGGCTTTGGTATGCACGGAATCTGCCCCGCCACGGGGTCCACTCTTTGCGGTCGTGGTTTTGAGATGTTTGCGATGAGCCCCGTGCAGGCTTTTTTTTTCTCCCTCCAATCAGCCGTGACAGAGCTTCCATGTGCGTGCGTGCGTTTTGGCGCGCAGTGGGTTTCGTTTGCTCAATTTAAATCCTTGTTTGTGTTGATCTTTGGATGGTTAGAGATTGCGCCGAGTTGTCACGACTGCACGCACTGCTGTATCGGTGTTTATTTGGGCAGATGAAATGCTATTTTTTTTCTAATTCTTCTTCTGCTGGTGCACGTCTTAACGCACTTTCTGATTATTATTTTTTTTACGGTGAAAGATAACCCACGTGGGAGATGGCGATGAACTCGGACCCCCACTGACATATTTCGGACGTAAAAAAAAAAACATTGTGCTCCATCTACAAGTTTAACAAATCGCTTCGTCAAAACTTGACTCCGACGATAGTAGCATGCAAGCATTGTCAACGCAATTTGGCCGAGGCAGGGAAGAGGGGGGGGGAGAGTGTTGGAGGGTGGTGGTGGTGGTGGGGGAGAGATTGAGCCCTGGGTCACAATCTGCCGTACTCCCTCCAGTTTCCTTTTCCAGAGGAAACCCTCGGCCGTCGAGCACTGTACGCAGCCCTGGCCAAGCGAAAGAGGAAATGCGATCGTAGCGCGCAAAAGCCCTGCGCTGCCGTAGTGTGTGCGCAAGCGGCAGGTCTGCACGCGCCATGTTCCGCGCTTGCGTTTTTTATTGCGTGTGTTGCGGCGAGCGTGTGACCTTGCTTGGTTCCCTTGTGTTTTTTGCAAGCGTGTCGAGCTCTGCAAAAAAAAGAGAGGCTAACCGTGCAGCGCAGCGGTTTTTGGTTTTGTCCGAATGCTTTGCCGCACACGACACGCGGCGTTTACCGCCGTGTTTAGTTGTTTCATTGGTCGCGTGTCCCCCAGCGAATAATTTAATTTTCTGTTGCTTAACTGAGCTGGAAGCGTCTAGCTAAGTTCGCGTTGGATGTCGTATTTTTGGCCAATCATATTTAGCAGCGATTTTCCCCTCCCCCCCCCTCCCTTCCACTTCTGGTGATGATTAAATTGCAGCGTTGTTGCGAAAGCGTGTTCTGCATGCATTTTGTTTTATTCACAGGACCCTTTTATGAACGCATTGTTGGGTAAACGTGGAAATGGTGACCCGGTCGGTCGTTCATGTTGACGCTAAACAAACGTAATGTTTGGTTATGAAGGTGCACGTGAATAGTTTCTGTCTCGCAACACAAGTTGGACCCCATCTCGTGTACGTGCGTGCTTTTAACGCAAGAGCATTCCAACATCTGCCTGCATTAAATATTCATACGCTCGCAGGTGAAAACCGAACTGCGCTGGTGGTGTGTTGCAGGACAATTCTGCTTTGTGACCATCGAGATGTTCTGGGGTGGCCGTGAATTTTTAGTTTTTTTTTATTAAGCCAGTTCTGTGTCATTGTCATGGAGTTTGCTTACGAAATTCTTCATCATTTCACGAAAGCCAGGCTCTCTCGGCCAGCAATACCGAGAGCCTGGCCTTCGAATCCACACGGCAGCCCAATGGTAGCAAGTCGATGGTCTCAGCCCAGTCACCACAACAACCCCATTTTTTAATGCCATTCTAATTCTCATAATCTTTACATCGTAATGAAACCGCTTGTCAGTTGCATGAGTTTATTGCGGTTGACTGAGATCATTCGTCTTCTGAAGTACCCTGGTTTAAATAGTGGGAACATTCCCTTATCGTATTACACCTTAGCTCGGCTCCAGACAGGCGATTGCGTCTGCCATAGGTGTGGCTGCTCGCTCACCGACGGCACATTGTGAGCTTCGTGTGTTGTAAAAGCTGGCAAAGTGAGGATCAAAGATGCAGGGGTACAGCACGATTTGGCACTGGCCCTGGTGCATGGAATTGAGTGTCCCATTCCCCCCCCCTCCTCACCGCCACCACTGCTTTTGTAGCCCGATGCCTGGGTCCCTCCTGCCTCGGAACCCGGTGCAGCTGCACTGCCTGCACACTCGATAGCCACAGCAGGGCGAAGACGATATCGGCAGCAGACGTTATGGTTCGTTATCAAATTATGTGGCTAAATGTTAGCAGAAGTTCCATGATTTCCCTTGTCCTCATGGTTCAATACGTTTCCACGATTTGATTCGGGAAGAGATATACCTCGTTGAATATTGTGGTGATTGTAGCTGCCGCTGTATTGTTAATAAAAAAAGAACGATTACTTAAATGGTTTCCTCAATTGGACTGTGACATTGCATCATGTTTGCAAGGTGGGGTGAATATTTACACCCAGAATCATGAGCTTAAGAATGAAGGTGAATCAATATTTATAATTACATTTTTATTACTACATGGCACATAACTACAGCCTTTGACCAAAGCACCCTGACTGCTCTCGATCTCGTCAGATCTCAGAAGCTAAGCAGGTTTTGAGCCTGGATAGTGCTTGGATTGGCGACCAGATTATTACTAATATGAGCCAAGAATGTCTGTGTGACGTCACTCCACATGCCGCACCCCTTCCCTCATTAATAATCATGAGTGGGTGACTTCACTCCACATGGGGGTGGGGGGGCGCCTCCTCCCCCCTTAGCGTCAACTGACAACCCTCACTACAAAGGCAGAACCCTCACGTCACGCGATCTCCGTGACGCTGTTGAGACATCAAAGTAAAAAGGACGTCGTGATGAAAAAGGGATTATAACCTTTAAATAAAATAGGTCTGTCACCGCGGCCTTACAAATTGCACACGAATGGATGCAATGAATGTCACGTGGCGGTCTGATTTTCGCTTGAATGTTTCAGATTTACTGCAATACACCCGTCCTAAGACGGGCTGAAGGCTCGTATAGAATAAGGTGCAGGGCTACGTCGTGTGGGCAGCATGGGGCAGTGCAGAAATCCGTTGTTATACTGTAATTCTATGCTCCCACATACTGTGCTCCCCTCCTTCACCAACATGCACCGACTCGCGTGGTGAAGTATGGTCAAACGGATACCGTGACCCACACTGCACGAGGAAGCCCTTCCAGCACGGAGTGAATGAGAAGCACTGCAATTGGTACACTGGGCCTAATTTACGGCTGTGACAAAATCTGCAATCGGAGAATGCACAGTCTTATTTTATATATATAGATCTCAAGAGCGATCATTTTCGTTAATATTATTTTCGTCAAATGCCACCCGTGCACTGAGAAGCAATTTTGTGTTGAGAGGGCCCCGGCCCCGGCATGAAGCCGCCTTCCTTGGGCACAGTCACAGAGCTGCTTTTGTGCCATATCTGGAATAGGGAAAAGTCAGATTTACTGTCAGGATTTTTTTTGTTATAATGAAGGCTCTTGTGTTGGCCTCTCTCCGCACCTCCCCCCTTCCCCACCATACCACCACCACCACCACACCCCTTTCTTCACCGTGCTGGAGAAGGCCCGTGAGTGATGGCTGACAGCTGTGACCTCGTATAGCCGCGCGCGTGTATTCTTCCTCCTGGAAGCGGCGATTCTGTGAGGATGGGATTGTACGGGTGAAGGGGGGGATGGTGAAGGGGGGGCGGGTGGTGGTGAAGGGGGGGCGGGGGGGGGTGGGGAAGGGGGGGGGGTGGTGAAGTGGGTGGTCAGGAGGGTCCTTCCTTGATACGGTGGGGAGTTGATAAGCAGTGTGTATATTTTAATGTCGAGCTTGGTGAGTGGAGTGGGCCAGTGGACCGCTTCAGGAGTTGTTGAACCAGCAGAGCAGGACAGTTGCCGTCACTGGTCCACGGTTTTAAATACACGTTTCGCCTCGCATGGAGAGCTGTACATGGACGTGCATCGAGACCCGTACATTCGCATAGTCCAGATTAAAGTCCCACAACCCACTTGGGAATCGAGCGCAGTGCCCTCGCTCAACCGGGGGAGGCTAGGGTGGTACCGTTAGAAGCCTTTTCCAGCTGCACGGAAAAACGTGCATCCTGCCACGGGCGCTGCCAGCATGCTTTTTATTACTGTTGCACTGTAACCTTTTACGCTTTCTCTCTCTCTCTAACAGAATCGCATCCTTGCCAAACCGACCTTTGAGACCTGAAAATTAAGCGAGGCCTATGCTTAGCATAAAAAATACGCCAAACGATTCGCTTTCAGTTTTTGTTTCATATGGTCAGGAGGCTTGTGGGTTTTTTTTTTTAACAGTTCTTGCCAAGTTTCACTTGTGACTAGATTCCTGCCTTCACAATGCTCAGACATTGGAAGAAATAATCAAGTTTGTTTGAAAACGGTATCCATTGTGTTTCTCAGCTAGTTTGCAGTGCATGTGGGGTTTATCGATTCGATAAACCGATTCGGAGTTGAGATTTGATTTGGAGAATAGATTGGATTGTGTTAACCGTGGCAAATGTAGCATCCAGTAGTGGCACGTGAACCCAGTGTGTTTGCACACAACGTACACACATTGACAATCATTCATTCTTGCGTGAGTGATTCAGTGCGTTTATCGTGCTTATAAGAACTGGAATTCATTGTTAACACACCGAGTAAGAATGCAGTTAGATATTTTATTAGTACAAAGTCCCATTTTAAAAAACACCGCAAATTCAAGTCAAGCAAAATGCACAGTGGCATAAAATGATGGCAGTGGTTGAGTTTCCAACTGAGAAATAAATAGCTTTTGGGCAATTTCATGTTGTGATGCTCTACGTAGGTATATTGTACACAATTCTGATATTGTTCTAATTTATATACAGTACATGTGTGTTTATGCATATGAACCTCATGGCGGGCCCCCGGGGTCCCGAATAAACGGAATTCAAAATCGTAATTTATTTTTGGCGACTCGTCCCACCGCGCCACATAAACGCTGCGACCCACCTGGCACGGATCAAGCGCAGCAGCGAGGACGAATGCGCAGAAGAAACAAAACTTTGAATCTTTGATTAGCGCATTGTGTAGAGCTCGTCGAGAGGAATAGATTGCCGTGTCGTTCGCTTTTAACAGACGTAAAATGACGCCGCAACCCGGTTCATGCGAGAGCCGGGGACTTGTGGGACCCGTGTGTCCCGCCATAAGGTTCATGTGAAGTACAGCACGTGCACGATCTCAGCACAGCGCCATCTGGTGTGCCAGACCGTGATTATTACGCGTGCAACGAACATATCTAACTGTGCGGGCCGGTGTGTGCGACGACGCATTGAAAACAGAAGTGGAAATAGCTTCCCATGCTCGCCACCATGGATGCATTGTATCGGAATGTGCGAGAATCGATATAATTGTTCTTTTAGTCGGGATCCGTATTGTTTGTGATAAATTCGTTGAATAACCACTCGGTGCGCCACATCCAACGCGACGTTGTCGTTAACGCAGCTCCGTGTGTTCGTGTCGCTTGCAGCAAAGCGCCGTTTGCGTTGGCGCTGGCGATCGCTCGGGCCGCAGCTGAGAGGGTGCAGCAGCAGGACCTCAGCCCTCACCAGCGCGAGGCCAGGGAGTGCGACGGAGAGGGAGAGCCCCGGCGTACGTGAACGCGACGGGAGCGATTTTTTTTATTTTTTTTTCGTGACCGTTTGCGATATTGGTGTCTTGTAACTTTTACGGTATATTTAGACCTTCTTGGTTCTTTCGGTAAAGTCACGTAGAAGGGAAATAATAACATAATAAAAATAAAACATAATAAAATACAATTCTCACGACGTTTCGGCCACAACGCAAGTAGCCGTCCTCAGGTGGTCTCGTGTCGGCTCTTAGCTGTACTTGAGAGGTCGGAGTGCAGGTTACGTGAACGTGCTTCCGTTACGGTTCACTCGACGCGAGCTGCCGTAGGTCTTCGTGTTGCTGCGACTTGACAATCTGTGCCACTTAGAAATTGAGTGCTGGTGGTGATGCAAGGAATACTTAAAAAAAATGTAATGACTACAAAAATTATAATGTGATATAACCATTATACCGTCTATTAGGCCTTCAAGCAATTTCCAAAGTACACATTTAATGGGTAATAGTTTTTTTTACCATAATTATGCCATTTTCTGTTTTTTAATAAATATTTTGTTGGGCTATAAAACACTTTTGGAGAATAATCATGCGAGTAAAGATAATCACTATTATTATATTTTGCTAAAATTATAGTAGAAATCTCATGGACCTATGCTATACGATATACCATAGTATGGCAACCCTAGCAGTAATGGGTTGACATCCTTATCAATTTACATATTCGAACAATGGTCACCGTATTTTTTATTAATATTTCTTTAACTTAAATGTAATGTTACTATGATCAGTATAAAAAAAAAATGATCTGCCCAAGTTTACTTGTGCTACCGGGAATGTATTATTTAACAGTGATTTATGGTTGTGCAAATATTTTAAATATCCCATGTGAGGTTTTCTTTTTTGCTCCTATCTGTCTGCCTCATTGCTGTACGTTATTAGTTTAACTTATTTTTTTGGTGACCCAGCTCACTTTGCCAAATGAGACAACCCTGGTTTCTTGAGTTCTCATCTGGTTAAAGAAATCATCTTTAACTCGACCGATACAATACTATAATAATGATGATGATTTTAAACAGGCGGGTCATTCTCATTGACGTATCGATTTGCTCTGCCGCATCCGAAATTCCCGGTTCGGGCTCCCGTCTTGCCGCTTGCGGTAGAGGGACAAGAAAGGGGTTTTCATTTGCAGCAAATTCTACGGTCTCGGCACGGGCCCCTGATGATCGTCAAAAATACCCACGGAAAACCTTGGTAATTGCGCCCACTTTGCTTGTAGCCAGCGCCGAGGTTCAATTGAACCGGTGACTGACACGGAGCAAATTGCAACATTCGTCTCCCCAGCTAAAAGACCTTGTGTCTTGTGGTGGGTAAGCGAGGCCAGTGGAGAGCCTCCCCCAAGTGTATGTGAAGCTTCCAGTGAGCGCACGTGTGTAAGCTTGCAGTGCATCCATCTTTCCTGGTCTCTTATCATTTGAGGCAAAGCTGTCTTGCAGTCCGCAGGGGATCCTCAAATTGAGTAATGATGCGTTTCAGCATTCAGGATGTGGCCGATTGGGCTATAATTAGTGAAAAACGCACATTAATTTCTTCCTACTGTTGGCAGAGTCACAAGATTGCTGATTTCATTTTTACAGAAAATGTTCGCGGAAAAATGCGCAACTTAGTTCGAATAAAGAAGCATAGCAAACGGAAGCGTAACAAAGTCAACAGTGCTTTTGGATAAAATGTGTAGTTGCATACCGTTCTTGGACTTTTTGTCTGAACGTTAATTAACTTCAAGGCTCGTCAATCATTAGATAACGGCTTTTCACACTTCTTCTTTTCCCCAATTTTTATCCTAATTGTGCTATTGGCAGCAAAGTAATGAGAAGAAATTATCAATCGGATGTCTCACGGAGAACTACAACATTTTCATGTCCGAGAACATTCCACGGAAGTGAATATCGCAAAGCTATCTCAGAGATGCCCTTTTAAGTGACCTCTGCTCCACACAGGGGGCAGCTCTTTCGCAGCTGCTCTGCCATATAAGAGTGTAATGTTTGCCACATGACAAACTCATATTTAAATTATCAGAGCTAGAGATTTGGCCAATTAAATCTGGAACTAAATGTAACATTGTTTCCTTCGTGCACTCATTGGTTGACCGGGCTGAGATCATAATCTCGCTAAACTTGAGAAACCCATTTTAATCTCAGGCGGTTTCCTAGATTTGAATCCGGGATCTCATTAATGCCAGCTCAGCGGTTTGGCCAGCCATTTAGTTCTTGAAAGTCTAAGCCAATAATTGCACTGTGCCACCGCCGCCATCGTCTTTGTTTCTTTTCGTTATTTTCCTGGTTAACAAAGCGCCCTCTCGCGAATTTCTTCCCTCGCAGAGTATGACGCGTACAAGCTCGCGCGCGTGGTGTGCAACTGCGTGCGGGAGGTGTGTGAAGCCTGGCTGGACGACCTCCCACCATTGCGCACATCGGCACGCCATTTCCAAACGTCACTGCACGCCGTCAAGAACAGCCGGCGCAAGATGGAAGACCGGCACGTCGTGCTGCCCGACTTGAATGCCCTGTTGGGCGTGGAAGTGAGTTTTCTCCATCGTCTACGTTAGCCGCCGAGTGGTTTGTGCCATTCGGATTGATTCTTGGCATAGCATTGGAAAGCCCTTCATCCACCGGTCGATTGGTCAAGGGCTGAGCATTGTTTATCAATTGGCTCAAAGCTGTTACTGACATAATGGAGAATTTGGCTATTAAAGTTTTTTTTATTCTCTTGACGTTGCAAAATATCAGTGTGGAATACACGATGAAGAAAAAATATTGAAAGTAGTTGAACAATAAGTGACCAAAGTGGCATTACCGATCTCGCTTGCCAATGGTTAATATTTTAGTTTATCATTAATGGCCGTTTTTATTACTTAATAAGCTCAAATAAATTAAGCCATGCCAATGCAGTCTTCATGTCTGCGCTAATCGTGCATTTGAGATGCAAATCACTGGCTTCTTTAATATTTTATGCCAATGTAAACACCCTCAATTTAGTTGTTTCCCAGATATAAACATACATTTGTAAACCTAAAGGATATCGCGTAATTAGCTTTATTAAGAGGCTTTGATGGTAATTCTCAAATTTACGTCGGTGCACTGCAGCTCAGCTCTTAATAGATATTCAATGTCTATCGCAATGATTCGCACTAATAATATAACGAATGACGAGTTATCGTCATTCATTGGTTGTGATTCGATTCAAAAATCTATTTTTTTAAATGTCGGTCCTGTTTTTACTACAGTTTTCATATGTACCGTTAACCTACATCTAAAATTTGCCGTTCGTTTTTGGGGGTTGTTTTATCATGCTTTCATGATGGTCGGTGCATGTTTGTGAATTTGAGGGGCCTCATAATGGTTCATATATTACAACATGTATCACAATTCTTGCCCGAAACGACCACAAATACCAGCTATTAAAGCAAATACTGGAAGGAAAAATCGAAGGGAAAAAACGACCAGGACGGCCAAAAACGACATGGCTCAGTAACATCAAAACATGGCTACAATTAACAACAGCACAAACTCTACACGCCGTGCTAGATCGGGACCAATATCATCGTGAAGTCGCACACGCCGTTAGGCAGCACTAAAGAAGAAGATCACAATTCTTATTGTCAATCCGCTGCTGGAAGCCTCTCCCCGTACCCTGTCGGTCATGGCCATTTCATTGACCATATTTCACCCACGCTCGTCAGTGCGGGTTGGACCTTCTTCTTTCGTACCGTGCTTAGCCGACCGTGCTAAACTAACGAATGGCACAGTTGACTAATAGCTTGTTCCGACATCACTTGCTGCGCAGGGGTATGGCCGGCATTATCAAATGGGGCATCGTGTGAATTGTATAAACAATCCGTTCTCGCACGTGCCATGCACCGAGTGTCTCGTGAGCCTCGGGGGGGATGTCGTCGATGAGTTGCGTCGCGTCTGTGTTATTGCACACGCTGCACACGCTGCACCCGTGCCCCGGCCCACCGCGCGTGCAGGACGCTGAGGAGCAGCAGCAGCAGCAGACGTACCTCGCCGTGTTTGACGGCCACGGCGGGGTGGAGGCGGCAGTGTACGCGGCCACGCACCTGCACGTGAACCTCTTGCAGCAGGAGATGCTGGCGCGGGACCCGGCTCGTGCCCTCCGGGAGGCCTTCAGCCTCACCGACCGCAACTTTGTGCAGAAGGCCGTCCGAGAGGTGACCGCCACCCGCCGCCACCGGCGTCGCGCGACCAAGGGTGGCCCGACGCTTGTTAAACGTCCGTTTGCATTTGAGCCTGACGGATTGGGTCACTGTCAGGAATCTCGGATGTAGCTCTGTAGTATGTTTTCTCCGTGGGCCGTTGACCTTCACGAAGCGTTGTGCCGCTGCGTGATTCCTCGTCCCGTGAACCAAAATGATGCCCGAGAGCGCCATTGGGATGAAACCGTGGATTTCTTTTGCGTGGCGCCCAGAACCTGCGCAGCGGCACGACGGGCGTGGTGGCGCTGGTGCGCGGGGACATGCTGCACGTGGCGTGGCTCGGGGACTCGCAGGCCCTGCTCGTCAGGGGCGGCTGCCCCGTCGAGATCATGACTCCGCACAAGCCCGAGCGAGAGGTGACACTGCTCAACCGACATCGTCAAGTTTCGCGTTGTGCATTCACGCTGCAGACGCTCTGCCGGCACGGCGTAGTCTCTTTCAGCCGTTGACCTCCGAACTCGGCTGCACGTCTGATTGTGCAAAAAGGGAAATGCGACCACATCACACCGACCGTTCGTGATGTCCTTCACTGGCTGCCCAATTAAACAAAAGATTTGATTACAAGCTGTGCACATTCGTATACGTGTATCTGATGGACACGTGTGTGCCGGTACACACACATGCACAAACCCACATGTGTGTGCCGGTACACACACA
>CM025609.2:8314629-8326322 GCA_014621495.2 Entosphenus tridentatus
CACAAACCCACACGTTTGTGTGTGCCAGTACACACACACACACAAACACACAAACCCACACGTGTGTGCCAGTACACACACACACACACAAACCCACACGTGTGTGCCGGTACACACACACACACACAAACCCACGTGTGTGCCGGTACACACACACAAACCCACATGTGTGTGCCGGGTATAGTCCATTGTTAATCGTCGCCATCTTCGTTCAGCAGCTCTTTTGGCCCTGATCGTTTCCGCACACTCAGACAGCGAGATTTGGCCTTGGCAGCTTCGTGGTCAGCGGTCCCATCCGTCTGGAACTCGTCTAATCCATCCACTCGCCCACTCAGGAGTCCGTAGGCTTGGTATCCGCTGCTGTTGCACGATGTTCGAGACTTTACAGACGCTTAACCGGTTCAGTAGAAAATGCGAGGCAGAACTGTTCAGTAGAGCTCACAATGTATGAATATTTGCTCACTTGTGATAACCTAGGTTAGAAGAGTTGTGTGTTTATAAATGTACTTCCTCCGCTCGGCGGGTGGTGACTATGCATCTAACAATGCATCAATTGCCACGTTTAAAAAATATATTATTTAGAACCCGATTCGCCACGACGGCTCGTTATGCATATCGTACAACCCTGCTCTGAAAGTAAAACGTCTACCGATGAGAGTTTGCATCGACGAGTTACTTGCCGTCTGGGATGCAGTTTTTGGTGCACCGTCAGCATTTAACAGCGCGCAATGGAAGGCTGCCAGCCTTTGTTTTTGCTAACTAAACAGCCCTTATTTATATTGGCATTTAGTGTAACAGGGCTAATGTTACCACTCAAGCCGGCCACCCCCTCTTCATCTGCTGCCACCCATATCCTGTCTGCTCCGGACCTCAGCCCGACTACCCAGGACCAGCCACGCAAGCACTGTACACACGTGCTTGTGCATGACTTGCGTACGCACTCACGGCGTACTCTGCTTACATCACCGCGTTTTGCTTCGAGTGCCCTTTTTTTTATATTCATCACCGATAGCGAGTTCCAGGCCGGCTGGCCTGCAACGCAAGTCGGCCAGTGACTAAGAACACTCATGATAATCTATCCTCCTCATCGGCCATGATCAATCCACTGCTTGGCGATGGTCTTCCCCAGGTGTCGCCATCTCTCATGGTCCCAGCATCTGGACATGAGCTGGTTGCAACGCTCTGTCAACGATGGTATGAAGGATAGGAGTTTTACGAGCGTAAAATCGAGCGAGGTTATAGGAACTTTTTCTTCTTGGTTCTTTCGGTAAAGTCACGTAGAAAGAATTTAATAAAATAATAAAAATAAAACATAATAAAATAATTCTCACGACGTTTTATTTTTATTCTTTTATTAAATTATTTCTACGTGACTTTACCGAAAGAACCAAGAGGATGAATCCCTGCAGTCACGAAAGCTTTAAATCGAAAAATTATAGGAACTTGTGAAAAAGGGACGATGGGAGGGGAGTTCCGAGGTTAGGCCGCTCTCTAGCAATGAAGGAAGAAGAGAAATGTTTTCACAATCTATCGTTTGAGCATGGTAGAGTCGAGAGGAATCGGTTTGGTAGCACGAGTCTTTAACATTACCACATGACCAGAGGCATGAAGCTTGAAAATAATATTTGTAGTTGTGGTAGTGGCTGTGAAAGCGCGACAAGGAAGCAACTGAACAACAGAGTGCCGTGAATCGTTGAACCCGTGCGCTAAAACTATGTGAAGCAATGCACTTTGGTACAGGTAGGAACAACAGTTCCACACTGCCCACCAGGGATTATTTGTCTGTCTGTCGTGCATAGCCACGCCCTCGATTTGTATTTCATAGAGCGCTTCGGGCGGGCTCAGCACCACGTGACGCGCCGCCCCACGCAGCTTGCGCCGCGTGGCACGGATCGCACGAATGCGCCGTCCAACCAAGTTCCTACCTGCCCACTCGGAAGGAACGTGTTTTATTTAGTACTCGCGAGAAGCTTGACACGCCTCCCAGCAGAGCGTTCATGTGGGCGAGTCTGTTAGCGAGTCGATCCCACTTTGACAGATTGGGTCTGCATCGATTCACGATGGCCTGGCGTATGGCCTCGCCCCAAGAAGAACATTGACCCTGGTAACAGTTGTAGTAGCCACAAAAGAGTGACATTGAGGTAACAGAACGATAGTGAGTGACTGGAGTTCACGAGAACGATGACCCTGATTGCAGTGGGTAGGAACCATGGAAGTGACAGAATTGGAATGAGAGATGGGGGGGATGACTGAACACTCACAATGAAGCTATGAAACCATTGACTTTGTATCCGCCTACAGGTAGATTCAATTTTGTTTGTTAGCACCCACAGTGAGATGGACACACCGCCAGCGGAGCATTCCTGCGAATCAGTCCGTCCATTCGCTTGGGGCGGTTGGGATCGGTTGCGTTTGATCCGGGGTTGTTACCTGTTGCACGGTGACCTCTTGCGCACGGGGTTGTGACAGGTCTCACCGCCGTGTGGGGGGTTTGCCCCATTGTGGTTTGTGTGCAGGACGAGAAGAAGCGAATTGAAGCGCTCGGAGGGTGCGTGGTGTGGTTCGGGGCCTGGCGAGTCAATGGCACCCTCTCTGTGTCCAGGGCTATCGGTCAGTTCGGCATTGGCTCCCGCACGGAGACACAAAACATAAATGTTTAACTCGCAGATACATAAATAAAGAGTCTGATAAGTCTGCAATGATGCATCGATGGAAAAATAGATTCCGATGCGCTCACTATACCTGCATCGAATTGTGCTCGTGATTCGCGTTTATTTTCAATTTGCATCTGTCGTGTGTGGGAGCGGTGGCGCAGTGGTTCGCGCACTGCCGTGGCTAACGTTAACCGGTCCACGGCCCTCCTTTAACCAGTTTCGGTGAAGTATGGTCAAGCAACCCCTGTGACCAACAGGGCATGGAGAGACCTTCATCCAAGGTTGATCAACCAAAGGGGGGGTGGTTGTTATCATCATATACTTTGCTAGATACCAATAGGCCTGCGCTAAGCATCTAATATTAAAACAAAGTACATGAAACAAACATGATTACATTTGGGGGAAGGAATTTCTCAATCGATTACTGCCAGTGTTCAAAATAAAATTACCAATTGGCACGTGAAAAACACATGCGAAACGACGTTCGACTCAAAATAACAGCGGTGCAGCACAAACATTACGAAGAAACCCTCAAATAATTCTACCTGTGGTCGCGTCTCCACCTCCGTGCGCAGGCGACGCGGACTACAAGCCGTACATCTGCGGCGACGCCGAGAGTGCGTCGGTGCGTCTCGACGGCACGGAGGACTACCTGCTGCTCGCGTGCGACGGCTTCTTCGACACGGTGCGTCCCGACGAGGCCGTCGCCGTGGCCGCCGCGCACCTGCGCAAGAGCCGGGACGCCGGCACGGCGGAGGGCGAAGGCTGCCGGCCCGCCGGCCTGGCGCAGCGTCTCGTCACGGCCGCTCGTGACGCCGGCTCCGGCGACAACATCACCGTCATCGTGCTCTTCCTACGCGATCCCGGCACCGTCGTGGTGGACGCGGCGGGCCCGGGCCACTCCGACGGAGTGAAGCCGTGCCGTGGCGGCAGTGGCAGCGGCGGAGAGGAGGAGGAGGAGGTGGCGGCGGTGAAGGAACCGCGTGAGGCGGAGAAAGGGGATGGTTGCCTGCGAGGCGCGGAGAACATCTGAGTCCGTGGGGAGGGGGGCAGCGGTGGCGGCCCAGGTCCGCTTGGCGCCTGCGAGTAAAAGCCCGAGGGCACAAGCGAGGTCTGGTCGTGGGGATGAATCGTAAGCACTACCCCAGGCTCGCCCCATTTTTTCTTTTTTTTCTTTTTTTTCTTTTTTACGGCAGGGCAATAAACACCAGCAGTATGAGCCGCAAAGTACCCCATGCGCAGCAGAGAAGATAACTTGGAGAGTAGTGTTGTTGTGTGTAATAATGGTGGGTGTTTTGGGGACAGGCCTACTAAACAAAATGTTGGGATGCAATTCGGGCATCTTTGTCTGCAGTGACTAACACTAAGAAGAGCATCGTTTCTGCTGGTAGTTTTATTACTTTCTTAGTTTTCATCGTTAAGCGTAAGGTTTTAGTTAAGTGTTTTTTTTCCCCCGTAAATTGAGTGTAATGCACTTACGGCGTCAAGCAAAATCATTTGTGCCTTTTTTTGCAAATAACCGACCATATCACCTCTTCGTTAAGTTTTGCAGTCGCCCAATGAAATGGGCAGTTGCCTTCTTATTCTCCAGGCAGTGGGCCACCTTGAAAGATGACCACGGACAAGAAGGGTAACTGCAGCTTTCGACTTCACGGTGGTGACAGAAATCGTTTTCCGAGGGTGCAGCTTTGAAACGGTTTTGGGGATGGGAGCGCAGGTGCTTGCTGGTCGAGAATCGAGTTCGAATAGCCTTCTAGATTTTTCTGATCAGTCCCCCCCCCCTTCCCCCACCGCGTGCAGCTTGTATGTATGTACGTACGTCAAACATCTTGCGCGCACCATACATAGCCAACGGTGCTATTCGGAGGTTAACCTGCACTCTGCGCATTCGATGAAACAATTGAGCGGGGGTGTGGGGGAATCGACTCGCTGGTTAGTAACGCGTCCAGTTTATCAAAGCCTGCACAGGGAGTCTCGCACTTAACGTTAATCGGTGCCGTTGGCAGTTTTCGTAAGTTTCTGTAAAGCTGTCCGTTGGAAATACTCACGCTTTCATTTGCCAAAAGTGGCGGAGGAAGTGCGGTCGGCCACTTTAAAGGAATTGTTGTGAGCAGCACGACTCGGGTCTCTGTAGAAATAATTTGTGGCCCACTTGGGAATGGGGAAAGCGAGCACTTGAGATGGCCTTCCTGTGCAATTACAGCGCTGCGAGAGTTAACGGCAGGACTTTCGATTGGTCAGTTTCCAGTACACGTTGCGAGCTTGGCGCGATTGCAAACGGAGCACTTAAATGAATTTATAATTGCCCTTCTCAGTTTGGGGGTGGGTGGGTGGGTGGGAATGAAATGAATAATGAAGTCTCTATTGATGTATGGTGTGAACATTTTAACTTGGAGTCTCCGATAGGCTTTAAAATTTTTATTCAAATCATGTGATGCGTGACCGGCGGTGGATAATAAGAACAATGTGACGACTTGCCAAGGAAAGCCCAAGTCCTTCAAGCAATATTCATTTTCAAGAGAGACCCTGCTTAGGGACGTTAGACTGTACTTCGAGTATTTTTTTTTGTGCGCATGTGGGAGGGAAACCATTGTGCCCGGAGAACACCCACCCATGCGTGGCGATAACTCGCCCCCCCTTCCCCCGCACAGTTAGGTGAGCAACCTACTTGCTGTATTTCCGCGCTGCCTGTCTATGCGATCCGTAGACCTCCGACGCCTTGCAGGCTGCATGTCGGCAAGGCCCTACTTGACGCGAGCTTTGCGGTCGGTCAGGACTTTTATGTTTTCTAATCGTTGATTTGTCTCAGGATGCAGAGTCGGGAGCAAATCCCACACTGCCGCTAACACCGCTATTGGCACGTCGCGTGGGACAGTGCAGTGTTTTGAGTCGCTCTCTACGATGCTCGCTCGTGAGAGTTATTTTGGAGTGATCGCGCACCTCCGTGCGACGTGAGGATTCTGGAATAAGTTAACAGCCCACGCCGTGCACGGCAAATCCTTTTCAAGTGCACGCGTGCACACACGCACACACACACACACGCACACACACACACGTACACACACACACGTGCTCTTGACTGCCATTAGCGGAAGTGTAACTACAATCGTCGGACGTGCACTCAGGCTCTCTCTGGGGATAGCACAATCGAGCCATCTCTTTAGACGATGACTATTACTACTTCTGCTGGTACAGGTCTCCAGTCTTGGGGATGGTACTAGGATGTCAAATTGGGAGTCCAGACCTAGATATACATTCAACTGTTAAGCTGTCGCACATTTCGCCAGCACGGCCGTTTCTGCCCCATTCCCAACTCTAACCAACTTTCCTGGACCCCCCCCCCCAAATAAATCGATGACATCTACTAGTGCCACCCCTGACACTTAAAAGGTGCAATAAGTGATTTGCAGAACACAGAACAGTTATCTGTCCTTCCATTCGGTGGCATCGGGGCACGACTGCCACTTCTCTTTAAAGCATGACACCTCGTCCCCGTTTATTGACTTGAAAGCTTGAAGTCACACACGGTATATTTCTTTTTTTTTATATGCGAGGGTAAACTTGAATATAATAGATGTAGATGACGTATCATTAGACAGCTGGGTGATGGCTAGCCATGCAGGTCGTTGGCAAACCTACAAATGCAATGTTATGCAGTTGGCTGGCAGGACCGACGGATGTATTTTCGTGGCTTCAGGTCACTACTGCCTTTACTTTTCATCGAAGCTGAAGAAAATATTTCTCGCTTAGCTGTTGACGGCTGCACGCTCGTCAGAGTGTTAACTCTTCGTAAACAAACGTTGGGGATTTTTTTCCGTCGGTGTCCGTCTTGGGCTGTTTCGCCGACTTTAAGACAAGTTGAACGTAAGATGCCACGTCACTTATTGCGCCTTTAAACAAAACAAAACGACTTTCCTTCATAAAACAAACCAAAGTTAAGAACAAAAAAGTTTTTCGGTGAATGTTTTCAGCAATGCATTAGAGGGATACTTTATATTTTAGGAAAAATGTAGCAGAGCACATCTCTGCTACATTTTGGCAATACCGTGGATGGCGTAGGTAGGTAGGGTGCAGCCGCTCTGTAAATATCTGCACATTTTGAAAAAAAAAAGTGGCATTATTATCACCATGACGATGTAAGCCTTGCCCGACTTTGCCAATTCACACGAATCAACGGAACTGCTTGCAGATTTAATGAGCAAGGGGGAGCGTAGTTCTCGAAGTTCGTTTAGTTTTTTGCAGATTTTGCATTGTGCAGGAATTATAATGTTTTACCTGCCACGTTACAAGGGCTTAGTTGTCGAGTCGGGTTTAATGGGCTTACAGAAACATGACAGACTGAAATTGCCCTCCTACTTTTGTGTCGGGGTGAAAGTGAGTGTTTTGTAAACAAGTGCAGCTACGGATATAAAAGTGAGTCGGTGTAATATGGTGTACATAAGACAACTGCGGTGTGCAGACCACACAGCAGTGTAAGTTTGTTAACCAAAATAACTTGTCTTGTTAGGTCGGGTGTGGAGGATGGAAGGGAGGAGAGGGGATGCGTGTGGATGTTAACATTTAATTGCATGCTTTCTGACTATGAGTGCCACCGTGGCGAGATGTTAACTACCTCGCCTGGTATACAGGAGGTCGTAGGTTCGATCTCAACCCTGACGCCTGCTGTATATTTGGAGTTTGCATGTTCTCCCTGTGGTCGTGTGGATTTTTCACCGGGTCTTCCGGTTTTTTTCCCTCCACATTTAGAAACATGCGTTTTGAGTATTTGGCTGCTATAAATTTCCATATAAGCCACTTCATTGGGCTATGACTTGTGGTCAGGTTGCTTTGGAAAGAGCTATACAGCTCCGGTGGGCCTTACCTGGTAAAATAAAAAAATAGTAAAAAAAAAATTCACATTTGATTGTTTGCATCTCAAAAGGGGGAGACTTCTGTTACAGCAGTTTGCAGGCTGTGGTATTGATGTTCGCCATCGCTGCTGGGTTCGCGGATTGGATTCGAATCATCTTATTATGACTGTTTTTTGCCATTTGTAAAAATTTACATACCGTTGTCTTATTATGCTACGCAGTATTTTCGTGTGTTTATTTAAGGTTGAAAGTTTCACTTCGAATTTCAAAAGTCGGGAGAATTTTTTGTCTGTTTCACGCAGCCCTCTGTGCTAAGAATTGGGTCTCTTTCGATGAGCTATCCCTGGTGTTTGCGCGCGCACGTGGGGGCCCACCTTTCAGGAACTATGGTGCTTCGGTTTCAGTGTTACGCTCTCTTGCTTCGGCGAACATCTTGCACGGATTACCTTATATAGACGTCTATTGCAGGACACATTGAGCTGCTGAAGCCGGGAGTTCAATCGAGTAACGAGTGTGTACCGCATCCAAGGTTTCAGGACGTGTAAGATGGTTTATCGTTACCCAATACGCTGCGTGTCCACCTGTGCCTTGGGGAAGACGGCAAAATGACCTTATCTTGCCTAAAATGACAACATCGCCTGGTCCTTGTTTGTCCTTTATCGGCGTCTTAACGAGTGTGTATAATCCCGTGCTGCCCGTCGCCTTGTGTCGACGGTCTGCGCTTCTTCGTAATTGAGGCACCGAAATCCCAACGTGGTCACTCTCGTGGGGTTGGAGGCGTCATGTGCCCAGTTTGTCGTCCATGCACTTCACCCTCGCCGCGTGGATTAAATTGTCGGGAATGAATTGCCCTCCCAGTGTCTCTGCCCCCCTCACCCCCCCCATAATATGGCCATAATCGTTTTTGTTGCTGTTGGAGGTGGGGTTTTTTGTCATCTCCTTGAATAAACTTGAATTTTGATGTGAAAATTAACTGGGGAGGAAAATAAAAGTTTAATGAAATTATTGGTTGTGGCTTTTTATCCCCCCCCATTTGTATAATTCGGCCTCAAATGTGAAACTATCTTGTGCCGAGGTTGTGATAACGCCATTAGAACATTCACGTGCCAGCACGTCTGCAGACCCAAGCCTCGCCTTGAAATCCAACCCAGCATTTACTTACTCCTCGCCCGCTTGCGAATGCCAGAGTAGTAAACGTATTCTCATCTTGTGAGGGTTTAATCCGTGCGTTTGCTAATGGCCATATAGACAATTTAAATTATCTTAATTATGACTGCCAACTATAATTTGGAGTCGTTATGCCCGTTTAGCTGTACCACTGAATAATTCTCTTGCTCAATAGTCCATACAACTTATATGTACATAAAGCACAACACTAAGCTTATTGCATAACCTTTATAATTTCCCTTGGATATATGATTTTTATACTTGATGTTCATTACAATGAAGCTTTTGGGGTTGGAATTTATGTGTTTAAATACAAAACTATTATACCGATTTATAACGGGGAAAGTTTGGTTTAAAATGCACCCACTGTGAGGTTTGTTTCTGAAAGTGGCCAAATGATGCTTGTGACTGCTTGTTTTTGTGTACTAGTAATAATAATAATAGGGCATGGTGCATGTTGGCTTTTTTGGGGAGAGTTTGAGAATTATCAATATGCTATAGTACATTAGTGGCAGCGGGTGTTTAATAAAAAAAACAAGCTTATTTATGTTGAATTATTTATTTACCAGAAAACATAAACAAGCCTAAATTTCAAGTGCTTGCCTTTTTGTAGTCGTGTCAGTCATGGGGTTACTGTTTTTCCTATTTGTATTTTTCTAGTGGGTCACTCACTGTACTCCTTAAAACGAGTCCTCCTTAACACCTCTACTGGTCTGAGCTTCAGTTGTTCACAGTATTACCTTCAATTCCTACAAATAAACATGATGTATATGAAACTTGGGACCCGCGTTTTCGTGTCCGTGCCCCCACTCCGGTCTTGCGTGCCGATTCAACAGCCGTGTGATTGTAATTCTCCCCCCCCCCCCCCCCCAATATCCTTTGACGAGGATCTGTGCGGGGTTATTGACTGACGTTGACCTTCTGCAACCATGACTGGCGGACGCGGCGGCATGCCGTGAAGAGGGTGTTCGTGGGTTGCCACGTTTACTCGGTGCTGGCCTGCACGCGAGGCCGCTATCCGAAGGCTTAACTTTCGTGACTGCAGGAAGTAATATGCTTGGTTATTTCGGTAAAGTCACGTAGATAGAAAATAAAAGATAACAAAATTAAAAATAAATTGAAAATAATAAAAGCAAAAAAAGCACGACGCTTCGATCGCAACACAAGCAGTCTTGATGAAGACCGCTTGTTATTTTCATTTTTTTATTTAATTAAATTGTATTATCTTTTATTTTCTATCTGCGTGACTTTACCGAAAGAACCAAGAATATGAATCCGAAGGCTTTGCGATGGTAGATGTGTCCCCCACGCCCAGGATTAAATTCGAGTTTGGACAGCGGGGCAGTGAGCGATGTAGCTGCCGCGGTGTGCAGGGACTCTTTAACTGCCCCTGTGCCCAGGCGCCAGGCGATGAAGAGAGGAGGTTGGAACGACATTTGGGCCCCGTATCAGGATCCGGGAAGCAAACTCGTGTCAACTGGGTTTAAAGAACAATGTGTTAACTAGTGGGACACCGCTCCACCCTAAAGAAATATTGACCACAAACGCTTCTCGGTTCGTGAAAGTGGCAATTCCGTTCAATCATTGGGTGTGGAATCCGGAATACCGCAGTCTGGCTATGACCCAGGACTTTGTTTTTCATGGGGCCTACGGCCACGAGACCGGCCACTTTTAAAAGCGGCCCACAAACGATTTGTCGAACCAAGCATCTGAGCTGGTCCAACACTCGCAGGGAACATTTTAGTCCTGGCAACACTTCTAAAATGCGCTCGGGTCAATTCTGTTGTTGATTGTGAGGGTGTGTGGTGGGGTAAAGTGTGAGTACTCCCACCTTCGCAGTTACCCTGAAGTGGAGCTCTATCCAGTGGAGGCCCTTCTGCTAGCATTGGTGTAAAGTGAGTAATTGCAGGGCTGCACCTTTACCAATCGCTTCTGTTACTGAATGGTGTCTGGCAGTGGCAAATGTGACTTATGTGTGTGTGTTAATGTGGCCTGGTAACGGCATTTGAAATTCATATTTGGGCCTCATCCTTGCGTTTGTGAATAAAACAAACATGTGCTGTTCTTTTTATTCCCCATTCTGTGCAAAAGCACTGATTTATCACCGAAAATGTTCTTTAATAGGAAAAGCATATTGTGGTAGCAAATTTTCCTATGAAGCGACCCAAAGGGAGACCGGGGCAGGAGAGTTCATTTGGCTCAAACGTGTAAAAAAAACAGAATGGATGTCCCTTGTGAAAAAACACACGAGTCTTGGGAGGGGCGGGGGGGGGGGCAAACCACTGCACACCAACTACGGGGCCGTGTGGTATGGCAACGGCTTGCGGAGGCCACGATTCAGAGGCAGATAAGCCCATGGCTAAAACGATGCCGATATTGATGATTCCATTAACTTTCCATCCCATTTTTTTTACTCTAATAAATACGCAACATTTCGAGCTGGGAAAGCGAAAAGGACACCCAAAGCGGGTGACCGTGTGAGCACGTTGTTGAATGGGGCATTTGGCTCGGTACCGAATCTTGTCGTCGGAGGGCGCAGGGTGCCTCGGGTTATTCCAGCCACCACGCAGACCCCCAAAGCGCGATGACCAGTAGAGGGCAGCAGTGCAGCTAAAAGCCATTGTAACTTCCACGCGTGGTCTATGACACCCTCTCAAGCACTCGCTTTCTGTAACCCGCACTGACCAGCGTGGTGACCAAATCTTCCAGGGGGTCTGGGGGTTTCCTCCCCAGAACAAAAAAATTTAAAAACAAATTTCCTGTCTAAAATATTAAAGAATTCACTAACACCTCGGATGGGCTTTATTATTTTTTTTACAATGTCTAATAGTGTATTGTATTTATTACATTGCTGTTTTCTTTTTTTACCTTTTCTTGTTTCATTGTTTGTAATGACAGAGATTAGGGATTAATAAAGTACAACCATAACCACAATCATATAAACGGAAATCTATTTTATAGCAATATATTGGGGGGGGACATTTTGAGCATATTTGAATATTGGGGGGGGGGGGGGGGGGGT
>CM025609.2:8341766-8358310 GCA_014621495.2 Entosphenus tridentatus
TCACGTAGAAGAGAAATAATGAAATAAATAAAATTAAACAATAAAATTCTCACGACGTTTCGATTGCAACACAATCAATCATCATCAGGTGTGAAAACCACGGCAAAAACATTTGAAAAAAGTGGCGGTTTTTTCTTATTTTCCTATTTCCCTTCTACGTGACTTTACCGAAAGAACCAATAATATGAATCCCTGCAGTCACGAAAGCTTTAAATCGAAATTCATCCCTCCATCTCCGTGGTGGTCATCGAGCCATCGAACAAAGAGGTCACTGCGTCGCGCGCGCTTTTAGGTGCACTTCTGCGGCCGTCTGGAACGCTCTTCCTTCCGATATTAGTTCGCCACTGGAGCTGTGCGCTTTTAAATAATTTAAATTGAAAACCCCATTTCTTTAGAACTGCTTTTTGAAAGTTTAGTTTGTTGGCCTTCCCCCAGCACCTCCGATTAGCATGGTTGGCAACGTACGGCGCGAAGGAAGTTCAACATGCATACATCCTGTCGGGCACATTTTCGCCACTCGTGATGATGATGATAATAATGATGCCGTGGTGCAGCAACGGTGCGCATGCTGGACTTGCAAATCCAAAGGTCGCCAGTTCGGTTTCCCGACGCGGACTCTCACTGGAGATGCTCCTATTCTTAGGTTTTTTCGGTAAAGTCACGTAGGTAACAAATAAAAATAAAAATTAATAAAAGTTAAATCAAAATCAAAAAATAAAAATCACGACGTTTCGGAGGAAACACAAGCTTCCGTCTTCAGGTGGAACCGTCACAGCCCGACAGCTGTATCAAGTAAATGAGAGATTACAAGAGATACCACTCCGTATATATGTGTTGCCTCCGAAACGTCGTGATTTTTATTTTTATTTTACTTTTATTAATTTAAATTTTTTACCTACGTGACTTTACCGAAAAAACCCAAGAATATGAATCCTTGCAGTCACGAAAGCTTCAAATCTAGAACGGAGATGCTCCGTCTGGCGGAGGCCCCTTCCGCCAGCAGTGTTGCGTGTGCAAGCAATTGCAGGGCTGCGCTTTGTAATCCCCCGCCTCTCTCCACCTTCCCCCCAATCAATGCAACGTGCTCCTCTCGCTGCACCGCGCTCACCCGGCCGGGCGAAGGCGGCTCGCCTGACCCGAGCGGAATGCGCTGTTCCCACCCAGCTCGTAAATTAAGTTCGCGTGTGTGTGTGTGGGGAGTGTGGGGGGGAGGTGGATGAGGTGGGGGTGGGGGCTGTTTCTTTAAATTCCTACCACTTAACAAAAAAAAAGTCCTCATTTCTTCCCAGCTCTCTCAATGAGGGCAGAAACGCCTTCTAGATTCCATCGTCCTGTCCACTGTTCGTCCACAGTGCTTCAGGGTGACGCGTTCCGTGGGCTGTTTTTAGCCAAATACAAACAGGGCTCCCATATTCTGTGTCTCCACGTGCACATAGTTCTCGGTGCGTCGGCCTATTATTGGCTTTCTAAACGTGAAGCAGCGTTTGAGGGGTGTTTTTTTTTAAGCAAGCAAAACTCTGGACCGGTTTCAACATTCCGGGTCTCACCAGCAAAATATGTCCCAACGTTTGCTTGCTTAGACACATTCTGCTTGATCAAATTATAGTTCGTCTAAAAAAAAGCCAAATAGGCTGATGGACTACAATATATACTCTTTGGTTCTTTCGGTAAAGTCACGTAGATAGAAAATTAATAGATCACGACGTTTCCATCGCAACACTCCGACGTCAGCAGTTCTCCTGCCGTGTTTGTCTCACCTGATGACGGTTGCTTGTGTTGCGATCGAAACGTCGTGATCGATTAATTTCCTATCCACGTGACTTTACCGAAAGAACCAAAGAGTATGGATTCCTGCAGTTACGAAAGCTTCAAATCAAGATTGACTACAATACAAATTTTATTTGCATGTGCAAGCACGGAACGTTATTTGGATTATTGTTGCCGTTCGACATGATGCTCCCATTGCAACGCACAATTAACGATTCTGTGTGGATGTTTTTTAATAACACTCATCCAGTTGTCCTATTCAAGTCTGAAATTCGAATAACTCGGATGTTGTTTTAATAAGCGCGGAGCTATGTGGTGGGCAACAGAGGGCAGTGCGTCAAAATTATAGACGTGTTGTACCGTACTTCTATGCACCCGCGTGTACGTGCTTCCCACCTTCACCTCCCCGTGCTGACGAGAGTGAAGTTGAAACCAAATCTTGATTTGAAGCTTTCGTGACTGCAGGCATCCATACCCTTTGGTTCTTTCGAAAAAATAGAATCCACCAGTGGAACTGCTTGTGTTGCGATCGAAACGTCGTGATTCATTTTATGTTATACCTACGTGACTTTACCGAAAGAACCTAAAAGAGTATTGAAACTAAATCACAAGAGCTGAGCAAGTGGGTGGCTAAACGTTCATCACAAATGCGTTATTCCATCCTCACGGTGATATTTTATCGCACATATACCGCATTGGACACCGGACACATCGACTGGAAGATAAAACGAAGAGCGAGTTACACCCTCAGTTTCATTAATTTGGTATAGCCCCGTGAGACATTCGGCTCTTGAATCGGATGCAACCGCAACAAACAAAAAACAAAAACATGAACAAGAAAACATCTTAAAGTGACTATGCGTAAACAGAAAAATCCAGGAAAAAACTGCAAAGTCTTCCAGAAAAAAAGCACCGTACACCAACACTGTGCAAAAATCCCAGTGGGATGCAAGTCAAACAACAACAACAACCACCACAAGAAAACTTAGATTAAAGCCATCATTCTAACTCCGTACTACAACAAACAAACATGGCCAAACCAAAAAACTTTTCCAAATCACAAAAATAAAGCCCATAAGCAATGTAACAGTCATCATAGGAACTGTGAGTTACTGAAGGTGACGGATGTTAAATAGGCGCAGACGAGTGCGGGTTGCAGTGTACGTTTGAAAGGTGATCTTTTATCAACGAAAGGGCATCATTTGTCGCCACTGTGCTTGGCGAATGGAGCGAGCATCGAGAGAGAAGAGGCACCACGTGCCAGGCACGTGGACGAGAGATCGTCCTGCAGCAGTGGATAGAGCATGACGGTACATGCAAGGGGTCGTGTTTTGTTTTTAACGATATATATCATTGCAAACGCACTCACGGACGAGGCAACAGACGCGCCTCTGAGACGTCGAGTTGGGTAGAGAAATAAAGAGGCGGCGTTGATAGAACGCTGCCCGCCCCTACCCCGCCGCTCGCCTAGATTCGCTTGCCCGGGGGAGGCGCGTGTATCCCGGCGAGGACAACCAGGCGAGGCAGGCCTGGGTTTCAGGGGCACCGGGCCTGCCGTGCGGTGACGTCACGGGCGCTGTGACGTCATTCAATTTGCATAAAGTTAATCGGAACGCGGTTTGGATTCCATTTTTGCCAAGTTTTTAAATAATCCGTTAATGAATGTAACGCGTTCGTCAATAGTACCGTAGCCCTGAAATGAAAACAAATATGAAATAAGCGACGGTTCGGGATATGGTCCTTCTTCATAGCACATTAAATGTAATGATGCGTTTGCATCGGTTGCCTTAACATAGACCTAAAGTCTGTAAGATCAGAGCTGCTTTGTAATCGACTTTATTCCAAATTCGATCATCCTTTCGAGAATAATCGCGCTAATGCTTGCAACCTTATTTGGAAATGGTTGCGTGAATTATGAGCGCACCTAATTTCAAAAAGCGCGTAACATAAACACATCTCACAAGCTCATTCATTTGAGCGAGTCGTTTTATAATTTCGACGGAAACTTTGGTTACGTGTTGGTTTTTATTGAATTGCGTAAATTTATCCAAGTTGAAGTTTTGTCTGATAAGCGAGAGAGAAAATAAAAGAGGAGGACGGCTGTGAGGTGGGGGAAGAAGAAAATTGACGTGGGAGAGAAACAGCGAGAGGAGAGAGAGACGGCGAGAGGAGAGAGAGAGACAGCGAGGGGAGAGAGCGAGGGGGCGGTGAAGATGTCTCGAGGGAGGAATCCGGCTCGGAGAGAGTGGAGAGGAGAGGATGGACGCCGCGAAACAATGGAGATGTGTCGGGGACCGGGCAAGGAGGCGCCAGACGTCGGGTGGACTGGCGGGGAGGAGCGAGGAGGAGGAGCGGGGAAGCAACGCGAGGTGACGTCGCTCGATGCCTTGAGGAAGGAGGGCCGAACTACATCACCGTCATCTTCATCATCACCTTCATCATCATCTTCATCATCACCATCATCCTCACCGTCATCATCATCATCACCACCGTCATCATCCCCGTCATCATCATCATCACCGTCATCTTCATCATCACCACCGTTATCATCACCGTCATCATCATCATCACCATCATCTTCACCGTCATCATCATCACCGTTATCATCATCATCATCATCTTCATCATCATCATCTTCACCGCCATCATCATCACCACCGTCATCTTCATCATCACCATCATCATCACCGTTATCATCATCATCACCGTCATCATCTTCATCATCATCACCACCGTCATCTTCATCAACACCGTCATCATCATCATAATCACCACCGTCATCTTCATCATCATCATCACCACCGTCATCTTCATCATCACCGTCATCATCATCACCTTCATCATCATCATCACCACCGTCATCATCTTCATCATCATCACCACCGTCATCATCATCACCGTCATCATCATCACCATCATCATCATCATCATCTTCATCATCATTACCATCATCTTCATCATCACCGTCATCTTCATCATCCTGATCACCGTCCATCGTGATCATCATCATCCTGAGCATCACCAACGTCATTACCATTAGATTTCTCATTTCCATCACCGACATCATCATCATCAGAATTATAAGCGCTGTGCTTTTTTATCGCCATGATCTTTATCACCATCACCACCATGTAGTCTTCAACTTCTTCAGTCTCTCCTGTTTTTTAATTCAGGTGGTACCCTGATTCTGCCTCACAATAGTAATGCAGCGGCCATGTGTTTAAGGATAAAACATAGACATATAAACCAGTAGAGAAACCCCCCGTAAATTGTACACAATAATAATGCTTGCATTTAGATTGCGTCCATACTATAACGAAACGAAGAAGCAGTCGTGCGAGCCTAGGGGACCCCTGATTGGCAGCTTGACCGGCAGCGGCGGCACAGCTGCGGCTTGCCACGTGAGACGTTGGTCTGCCAGTAGGGGGCGATGTTGATTTTGGTTATTGCGATATTTGTAATTTGCGAGTATGCTATATTTATATTTTTCCCCTCCACATTTCACAAACACATGAAATGTTAACTTACGCAATTTAAAAAACCCAACAGGATGAAGTTTAATAAAATATTGCGTCACATTTTAAAACGTGATACATTATTTTGACACATGGTATGGCTCACATTTTAAATGTGACAAGGTATGGCTCAAAAGCAGGTACATTCATATTGGCTAAACTACGACTGCAATGTATTCGTTAGCTACTGAGGTAGGAGCCGCTGGTGTTTATATGACATTATGTAACATTGTTCCACGTACGAAAATCATCCTGTTATAAGGAACAGGATTTTTACTCTTGGGACGTAACCAGATTAAATTGATGGCAATTGCTTCATGGAGTGGAGCGGTGGTGCATTCACTAGCTCACTACCCTGTGAACCTCGTAATATCATTCGATTGCCGGCCACGGCTAACATCAGTGGCGAGTGATATTTGAAACCGGTCATGGGATGCTCCCCTCACCCTCCACCCCTTCACCAACCCCGCAGTGACCGGTGTGGTGAAGTATGGCCAAACAAGGCATGGGAATATAGTAATACAATCTGGTCTCGATTGCACAACATTCATCCGTGGCAAGGCGTGCATCTGTAACCGTTCACCTGAGGACGGCTGCTTGCGTTGTGGCCGATACGTCGTGAGAATTATTTTGTTATGTTTTATTTTTATAATTGTATTATTTTCCTTCTACGTGACTTTACCGAAAGAACCAAGAAGATGAATCCCTGCAGTCACGAAAGCTTTAAATAGAAATTTAACCGTGGCAGACTTTGTTGGGCTTGCGTCTGTAACCGAGGCGGGCGTGGGTCCGCAACCGTGGCGGGCCGTGGCAGACCGTGGCAGGAGGAATCGAGGCGGCACGCTGGGTGGAAGCCTTTGCCGTCATTAAGTGTTTTCAAGCCATTACTGGGGGAGCCTCCCGTGCTCGCGACCTCCTCACCCCGCACTTCCCCCCCCCCCCCTCCCCCCCCCCCCCACGTAACTGCTTCCAATTAAAAGGGGATATTTTTTAAAGGGGAATGTGGGGTCTTTTTTTTTTCCAAACGGAAGAAAAAAAATCCCGAGCGCGCACGTGATGAGAGCCGAGGAGCGAATGCTGCTGCGCCGGGGACACGGGGAGGTGGTGGGAGTTGCGGAGATGCGGAGATGACATTGTAGATGTGGAGGCAATATTTGAGGTGGGGAAATGAGATGGGGTTTGGGGAGATGAGAAGATGCCAAGGATGAGCGGGAGATGGGGGAGATGTAGACGTGGGAGATGGGGGGGGGGGGGAGGGGCAGGGGATGAGATGGGAGATGTGGAGGAAATATATAAGCTGGGAGACGAGGTGAGAGATGAGTTGGGAGATGGGAAGGTGCTCTATGGGGACATGGAATGAGTAGGTGGAAGATGCGGGAGGTTTTAGTTGTGGAGGTGATATATGAGGGGTGGGAGATGAGGTGGTGGAAGATGGGGTGAGAGATTTGTCGATGTCTTTGTATTTTGAATGGTAGCGCCTCTAGTGGTTGGAGAGGTCACAAGTACAATAACCCTCAACATAATTTACGGCAATTTGTCATTCACTTCCAGAAGGCCCCTTACACCATGTTAATCACATCCCTTGTTTGACCATACTTCACCATGCTGGTCAGTGCACGTTTTGAAAGGAGGGCGGGTTCAGATAGCACTCGCCACTGCTGATTTATTACAGAACGAAAAGATGTTCATCTCACCGGCATTTGAATTTCAGTTTACTCTCTCTCAACGTTGACATTGTGCGTTTGGGCCACCAACTGTTTGAAAAAAAAAACGTCGAGAGTATGGTTGCCAACCATCCCGGATTGTCCGGGAATCTCTACCAAAATTGATATCAATCTCCGGGCGACTAAACCAAGCAATCCGGGAGATTTTAATAATAAAATGTTTTAAGAAAATAAAACTATAGAAAATGTCCCGGAATAGCTTCGGTCAGTGTTGGCAACTCGAGTCGAGAGCCAGGAGCACAACGTTGATGTGCCTGGTTTGCACACAGACGCAAATTTGCCATTCAACTTGTGTTACAAGAAACACATTTTCTTTTACACCGGTTTGTTTGCGCATTATTTTCGCATTTTCCTAGAATGCGGTTATTTTTGCTCCGTTTCGTCATTTGCTTCAATTTTTGTCCGTTATTTTATAGTCTTTTGGTCATTTTGGTGACAGGATAAACCTCCGGCCATGTTTGCCGGAGGCTTATCCTGGTCTCTTTTCAGTTCTCTCTTGGTCAATGAAATGAACCTGAACTGGTAGCATTTCTGTGCACATGGCCTTAGGCATGTAGTTCTTTGCTGGTGGGATTGGTGGATCGTACCGAGATCATTTGTGCGAGACCAGCGTGGAATGATGACAATTCCCTTCCATTGCTGCTTTGAAGAAACTAGAGCTGGGTTGATTTATCCATGAAGTTCTATCACCCCACATTGTAATCAACTGCTTTATCTAAACGAAAAAAAATGCAATTGCCTACTCTTCCACAGTGATTAGACGTCCTTACGCACTTTACCCCACTGCACGTGACCTGCCAGTCGACTGTGGTGAACTTTTATTTTGCCGGACAGCGGTGCACTCTCGTGGAAAATGCAGATGACTTTTTTCTAGGACTTGTTTTTGTGCTATATGATTAGTCGAGTGATGCAACTGATAATCGGTAAACGATTAATGAATTGTATTGACCAAGAAAGTCACAGCCATAAAATATAGATGGGTGTGATGTGAGCTAACTGGATAGACATTTCAACATTTAACCTTTTGTTTGCACCAATAGAAACGGCAACTTTTTGAGAGTTCCAATGGACATTGTCTTTATAATGGCAGTTGCACAATTGGAATATAACTGGGAAAAGGAGAAAACTATACTTGAAAAACACCATCCCAATGTTCTACTACTTGTTAACGTTTGTATTAAAACTGAAAAGCCATTCCATGTTTGCAAAACCGGCAAAAAAAAGCTCTCCCACGTCTCTGCGGATTAAAGTAATTCCCGAATTTAATTCAGAGCAGTACTTGTTAAAACCCAGTCACACTATTACCTCTTTCCACTATAACAACTGAGCCGTGCCAGGGTCACGCAAAAACCATTCCGGCATTTCGCAAGAGGTGCCAGGTTGTTCTTACACCGCCAAAGCTGAGCAGCGCTGCCGACAGCACACGCCAATGAAGAAGTCGAGGCACAAGTAGTTGACTTGGTGACGGCAGAGTGGTAAAGTTGGGTCCTCACTAATGTCCCACGTAATGAATGTCATTAGTCCCACCTCTGGCCCTGCTTGGCCCCGAGCCAGATTCAGATGTCTTGCGAGGCCAACGTACAGCAGTTACAACCCAATTTACGTCAGGGATGCTGTTGTGAAAGATGCGACAAATATCGAAATGGCGTAAATCAAAGCAATTTTTCCAAATCACCATACTGTACGTAAATAATATATTGTATTCTTTAGTATTGTACATTTCTTTACGTGCGACGCAAAGCAGTTCGTGTACAGGGTAGGTGGAGGTGAAGGCTGAAGCGACGGATACAAGGACGGATGATGCTGTCAGCGACATAAGTGTGGGTTGAGGCGACGAAAATCAGGTCGTGGTGTTAATAAAGCGACAATGTACTTGCGAAACGATGTAAAAGGGAGAGACATAAATCGAGGTATTACTTCACCACCATTTGGTCCTGGCCGCGGTACATGATATAGGCAGTGGAAAACCACAGTACCACGAGGGCCCTGGGCTGGAGGGGCTCGGATGTGCCAGTGGAAGTCAAGATTTCGTTTCCCCAGACAGAACATTGGTGTAAATAATCCCTCTTGAAACACTCTGTAGGTTGAAAAATTATGCTTTTATTGTACCAAAACATGAAACATATTGCAAACAAAAATCAAAGATTTTGCACGAACATATTAAAGTGTAACACCAAGAAACGTTATCAATATATTAATGGATGATTGGCAATTACTTACCCAGGAAAGTCTCAGCGAATTTCAAAACTCTTTGCTGGAGGGGCCCGGTATTGGAAATTTTGACCAATTTCATTCATGAGTGTATTGCTTTGTCTATAAAACTGCAAAACCCCCTAATTATATGAACTTGCACGAAAAAAAAATATTTAACATGTCGCACGTCATTGGCTGTCGCGGTGATACGAAGCCCTCCGTCAATCCACTGCTGGATGACAGCCTCCCAACGCCGCACCAGTAAAGGGAGTATTTGATCCCACTGGTAGGTGCCGGTTGATGGTGGTACCCATGACTGGCTTCGGATATCACTCGCCACCGATGTCTCCCGTGGCCAGAAACCAGAGCACTGTGTGCTACCCATTTTGCCACCGCTCCACCCCAACGCATCATGACATCCAACAGTGGATGGTCATTCGGGGCCAGCGTGTCCTGGCCCGACTAGAGGAAAAACAAGACGACGAAATGACGCAAATGATACTTACCTGCACATTTTTTAAGTTCATAAACAGCGCATTACGTAGGGCGCACAAGCGGTGCCTGTGTTTCTGTCGCTGACGAGTAAACGGGCCACACGTGGTAATCGGCCCAGTGCCTCCTGCTCCAGGCCTCCAGGAACCTCTGGGCAGGAAAGGCCATTAAAGGAAGGGCACGCCACCCTCCCCCCCTCCTCCTACCCCCTCCACCCCCCTGCCCCATCCCCCCCCCGTCCTCCACAGGGCAGCGAGGCCCGAGTCAGAGGGAAGCAGCGCTCGATGGTAAAACGGAGCTCGTGCCGTGGAGCCGAAGCGCCATCGTGTTGGTTTCGCTGCTGCCGGAGTCCAGGCCAGTTCCGTGCGGAGTCCATCTCGGGTCGTGGAGAGGAGCATCCACGGCAGAGCTGCTGGGTAATGGAAGAGGGGGGGGAAAGGAGACATTTGATAAATGTTCTACCAGTAAAATAATACTGTGGGTGCTGCCGTGGTGAAGCGGTCAGCGCACTGGACTTGCAATCCAGAGGGTCGTCGGTTCGATTCCATCTCTCGGCACAGCAGTTGAAATCACCCCCAACGCTCGCCCCGGTGTAAACAGGTACACACCGCAGTCAGCTGAGTGGAACGTCGCGGTTTGGTGGGGTAGAGTGTGGGTACTGCCACCTCTTCCAATGTACGTGTTCGTATGTTGAACTTCCGCCACCAGTGACGTGAGCAAGCAATTTCAGCGCTGCACCTTTACCTTTTCATTATTACTGCATCCAAGTTAGTTTTTTCGAAGAACCAAACCACAACGTAATACACAGATCACCACTGCAATGTTATAGTCCATCGTAAAAGTCTATCATTTGGCATACAAAGGATTGTAATGGTGTAACTAGTCACCTGACTGGTGATTTTATTGTCACACATGGAGGGGGGGTGGAGGTCACGTGAACCAGTTACATACGACATATATACAAATAGAAAC
The DNA here is from genome assembly GCA_014621495.2 of Entosphenus tridentatus. Classification (NCBI taxonomy): domain Eukaryota; kingdom Metazoa; phylum Chordata; class Hyperoartia; order Petromyzontiformes; family Petromyzontidae; genus Entosphenus; species Entosphenus tridentatus. The sequence continues at coordinate 8,352,430 of CM025609.2, forward strand.
ATCAATTCCATATACGTAGCCATCGTGAGCTTAAGAACACGAGTCAATGCATCATTACTCTCCCCCCATGGCAAACGTTACATTTTCTCCGATTTGTCTCCAAAAATGTACCCGGCAGTCACAACAACATCACGAGTGGGGGAAAACCGCCAAGGCAATCCATTTGCAGTAAACTCATCACACTGTGAACCCAGTCCGATGCATCGAGAAATTTCTGAAAATAATAATTCTATCGATTGACTCAAGCCCGAGCCGAATCTTAGGACTCTTTCAGCAGGGTCCTGTTTCATTCAGATCTTTTGCTCATGTGGGAACAACCAGAGAAACCCCACGGCCGCATGGCACGAGGTGATAACCCATCAAGGCCCCACACAAACAGATTCAAGAATCTGTCGCTGCTCTACTGCGCGTGCATATTCGCAGTCGCGCCACACGTCTCTCTCGCTACGTTTCCCCGTCATGCCGCCAGGGCCGTCCATAGGGGGGGGGGATGCAAGCCACCCTCCCCCCCATGCCTTCAAACTAAACCGGAAGTATTACATGTGACACTGTGACATCGATGCCGCGCCCCCCCCCCCCAAAAAAAACCATGGGGCCCGGGGCGATCGCCCCGATTGGCCATACCCTGGGGGCAAACTCTGCGTGCCGCGCGTCGCTGGGCACAACGCGTCCGCCGTTTCAGCTCAACGTGCCGACAGATTCGTCGGCAAGCGAATTGAAGCTCCCAGCGCACCGGAACGTAGCGACTTGCTCGCTCGCTCGCTCGCGCGCTCACAGCCACACATGGCGCGCGATACGCGGGTACGACCCCCTCCACCCCCCCTCCCTTCCACCACACCGGAGAGAGCTACGACCGTGGCACCGGATCCATCCGCCGGGCGCCTCCCTTCCCCCGAGACTGTGGACTGTGGACCGCACGAGCCAGCGCCATCGTAGCAGCGAGCGCCACCGTCAGTTGTCTTTTTTTGCTCAACGCGAGCCAGATACAAAGCGCCCATCACCACACGGAGGGCGCGCGGGGGAGCGGGGGGGGGACAAAAGCTCCGTGAACAGCAGCCCGAGTTCGGCGCGACAGGGCGAAAGGGGGTCAGCTGGTCTCACTGCCCCGCACCCAGGTGGGGGACCACCAGCGGGCACGTGGAGGTTTATACAGGGACGGGGAAAAGGGGTAAGGGGGGGTGGGAGATAGGGACAGGGGGGGGATAAGGGGAGGGCACCAGCCCACCAGCCTGTCAGTTATTGAGAGCGCTGCTTCATTGCACTCCGAGCTTCCCTCTTGTAAAAAGAGAAAATATGGCATGAGCCCACGATTGTGCGCCACCGGAATATCCCCCCACGCTTCCCCGTGTGGGGAGAGGAGGGGGGCAGTGGAAATAGCGGTGCCGCACGAAACACACGTTTCATAGAGTAGCTTTGCGGACAAAATGCCAAGAGCGCAGTCACACAAAGGTTCAAATACACTCCTGTACACGAACACTTTTTTTTATCCGCTGCTAGATGACGGGGTAGGGTAAGCGGGAGGGGGTGCGGGCGGGCGGGTGGGGCCAAGGAAATGGTGCAGAACCTCACGTTTTTATTAATGACTCATGACATGTTGACCCAGGGACAATCTAATAGGACGAACAATGTCCATTATTTACCCAGGAAAGCCTCACCGAGTCTCAATACTTTCTTCAGGAGAGCGCTGCATTTGGGATGTTGGGCCAATGCCATGAACGAGGTTTTGGCTTCGTCGTCATCACCCGATCCATGGACAGATAGCTCGCCTGTATCGTAATTTGTTTCCACTTGACATGGGAGTAAGTTATAGGAGCCTTAAAAAAAGACCCAGCATGCACACGCGAGAGGACAGCACTGGACGTCCAACACAGATGGATTCAGGAATCCATTTTCTCTACCGCCGTGTCCCGGCCACCACGCGGGGTGGAAGCGATGGAAGAATGATGAGGAGGGCAGTAGTGCATAACGCTCGTGGCGAGGACCACGTCAGAAGACCGCATGCGATAGTATTAAACACGCCGCGTGTACACCGTGTACACGGGCAACAACACTGGCTTTATTTACTCTTACGTATGGGTACGATTTGCAGCAGCAAACCTGTTAAGAGACGAGAGCTCATCCTTGTTGGGTTCAAATCCTGCACTCCGAGGCATTCTAGGATGGATCAACGAAAAACAAGAAAATCCGAACGTTCGTAAAAAAAAATACCCGCGCATAAATAAAACCTGTGTGCGAGGCAGTCGAACCCAACGGGTTTTGTTTTTATTGTTGTTGAGCGGTCACTTTTCTTTTTAAAGGAGGAGCATTTCTCCATAAAAAAAGAAAAAAAAACACAAAAGGATACCTTCCAATAGTTTTGGAGGGCAAAGGTCAGCTGCCCGGGCTTGTGACCCGGTCACATCAAAGGCTCCCAAGGAGCCGAGCGGAGCGACTCACACGGACGGACGGAGCGAGAGAGGCACGGACGAGGGAGACGCGAAACACAAGGGAGGCACGACGGAACACCGGACACGGGAGAGAAACGAGAGGGAGACACCGCACGACGGAGACACGCAAGCCACGGGGGGGGGCAGGGCGGGCGGCTCAAGCTACGCTACGGTCACCGTGGCACGCAGGCGCTAATCTGGTACTAGATTCCAAAATGGCCGCGCTAACCCACCGAAGCCATCGAGAGCCCAACCAACGTCCAACCCTACGACCTCACCCCGCTCCCCCCCCCCCTTGCATCCGGCATCCACAGTGTCGGTGGCGGCGACGGCATCATCAGCATCATCAGCATCTCTGGGGGCCCCCCCACCCAGCCTCTCACACCCGACCCCATTGCCCCGCCTCTGTTCCCCACCAGGTTCCCACACAATCCAGCATTCCGCTCCTGTGAACTTTCGCACACAAGTATCCCGGGCAAGGGGATTACAGGATTAGTGCCGCATCCCGCACGCTAATGGACCGACGGCTGGAATGTGGTGACTGTGGGGAGCGGGGGGGGGCTGTGGGGAGCGGGGGGGGGGGCAGGGCCCGGGGGGGGGGGGCACGGCTCCCTGCTCCGTACGTGCATTGGCCCCGTTGCCCTCCCGCTTCCCGGTCTTTAATTGTGGTGGAAAAACGCATTTCTCTCCCAACGGATATTTCCAAACGGTGTTGTAGCTTTCCGCCCTGGTCAACTTCCTGCACCCGTGCCGGTTCCATCCCTGAGACATTAGCCCTCTAATTGAATCACCCCGGAATGTGTTCGGCACAAGGTGGTCAGGAAGCGCTAAAAATAATATATTTGGGTGCGTAGTTTTTTGTTCCCTCTCCACCCGCCCCCGACCCCCAGTTTATTTGCTAGCGTGCTATTGGCATCGTGTCGCCCGATGGAGAATCCATGACAGAGCTCACGCATCATCATCCCACGTGTTAAAGAATGGTCCGTGGAAGGATATACCGTAGATATAGTTCTGAGATCCCCCCTTCAAGAAGAGTTGTTTTTTTAATCCACACGAGGAGCACGCGTTCTCCCAGGTGCCCTGCTGCAGATAAAATGTGGCCGTGTCTCTGGTGGCACTCAAGCCAAATATGTTTACGCTTTAAATCTAGAATTGTAAATTAGGCAAATTAAGGTAATACATACTGTTTTGAGGTTAACTTCTTTGCGTGTAAGCAATTATTGGTAGGCACTTCACTACCCTCTAGTTTTCCCTTCCCGACTCACGATGCCGAGGCCACAGCTCGGTTGAAGAACGAAATCAGCCCTTTACTCCACAGTCTCTCGCTCGCTCGCTGGCGATCAGTCACCTCCTCAAATTATCCCACCACCTTTCGTCACTCCTCTCCATTAATGCCACTTATAATCGATTATCTCGCCCGTGTCCGGGACCCGGTGGTTTACCTGGCCGACTGCCTAGGGTGGCAAGATGTTAACTCCCTCGCCTGGTATACAGGAGGTCGTGGCTTTGATCCCAACCCTGACGCCTGTTGTATATTCGGAGTTTGCGTGTTCTCTCTCCCCGTATTTGGCTGCTATGAATTTCCACTTCATAAGCCACTTTGTTGAGCTATCATTTGTGTTCAGGTCGCTACTTAAAAAGAGCCATACAGCTCAGTGGGCTTTACCTGGTTAAATAAAATAGTTTAGTGAGTTTAGTTTCCTCTCATCCACACCATGCTCACCCACCGCACTGTAGATCACTAAACTCTTTACTCACTCACCCACTCACCCACCCGCCCACCCGCCCATCCCACACGCTTCTCTTTCCGCTTCTTCCCTCACTCTGCTCGACCTCGGAAATTCCCTCTGCCATCCTTTCTTTTCCCAAGTTACTACACCTTTGCGCAACTCAAGAAAGGTCTCAACTCTCAGCTGGTACACCATCAATATCGCTGGGTGTTGCTGGCATTTTGGGGCATTTTAGCCCTGTGCTCAGCGACCGAGATGAACAAGAAGATCGAGGGCCTTCCCGTGCGAAGAGCAGGAGGTGGTGGAGGAGATGAAGGAGACTTCAGAAGGCTTCCCGAGGGAGATGCAGGAACGCGTCGACGATGCTGCCGAAACGAACCGATGCCCTTTTTCAACATTGCACTGCTCGCTCTGCTCACAGCGGTGCGACGTTGAAAGGGCATCGGGTCGTCCGTCGCGGTCGACGTTGGAACGACGCAAAACCCCAGGAGAGAGTTGCATGCGTGGGACAAAGACACGGCCGGGCAGTAAGCGCGTTTGCCTCCTTGTCGAAGAGGTTCTCCGTCTGAGCCGTAAGCATTGCGGCGCATTTGCGACAGGCAGTAGAGCGTCAAGGAGCATAAACCATCACGCAAACTCCGGTCATCCTCGCCGCGGCTTTTGGCCAACCATCGAACAAAAGACGGTCACTGCATTGCACACTTTCAGATGTGCTAAAATAAAAACGAATTTCTTCAGAACTTATTTTTGTGTTTAAGTTTGTTGTCCTTCCCCCCCACCCTGGACCTCCGATGAGCACAGTTGGCTACATGCGAAAGAAGTTCAACAAATATACAGCCTTGTGCTATGAGAATGGGACTGTCACAAAGGCACAACACGTTTTACAGACATAGCCGCAGTAGGGAATGACGATCGCGATAATTTCTTCCCAACGGAGTAATCTGTAGGCAAGTAAAAAAATTGGCAACATTTTAGACCACGATATCGACGCACATGCCAGAGTCTTTTTTTGTTTATACAACGTCATGGCATCTTTAAAGTTCACCGTGAAGGTGACGGTACGCAATTTCATGGTAAATGCAACCGCAGAGTATTAACCAGGGAAGCCACGGGGGGGCTCGGACCGCGAACCTCTGCAACAGGCAGCAAGGTCTCCCTTGAAAAAGGGGACTTCTGCTCCCAACGCCCCCCCCACCTGCTCTCAAACTAAAACGCCTCGATAGAAGGAAAACATGCGCACCCCGGAAAAAAAAAAAGAGACTCTCCGCGTCACGTTCCACGTGACCCCAACGGGAATCGCTAATTGTTAAAGTTAACCCATTGACCAGTTGGCGGCGACGTGGCCACAGAGAACGGGATATTATAACCACGTGCTATCTCATTTCACGTAATACGTCATTATCAGCGGTCCTCACGACAAACATTCCCCTCGTCAGACTGTGACCTCCGCGGAGGAACGGCTTCCGGCGATCGCGTTGAGGACGACCCCGGGACCGCGGGGACTTGCCCGGGGGCCGACCCCCACCGTCTCGGATGATCCGTCTATACGACCCGTGCCGATCGCTAACCACCCCACCCCCTCCCGCGCCACGCTAACCATGCCGCAACTCGAGCCCGCTTGTCCACGCGATACGCGGTTGTAAGCAGAGGGCTTCATTTCAGCCGGGCGCCTCTACGGTTCGACCTACCCATAAAAGATGTTCATGCCCAGCACATCACATTCAG
>CM025609.2:8358410-8374061 GCA_014621495.2 Entosphenus tridentatus
CCCCCCCCCCCCCGTTTCGTGTTGTGCACTCAATTAGCCTCGACGCAACACAAGCAACCGAATTTGTGGATCGTTCAAAAGAACACGAATTTAACCATTTCTCGCGACTCGACACACTCGCGCGCGCGCGTGTGTTTTCGGGAGCATCGTCATCGCGCGCCGACCAAAAAAAGTGAGCTGCGCGCACATTCCGTTTCACGGGACGAGGGGGCAAAGCCTCATAAGACTCATTTAGAGCACTTTGTGCCAGGCTAGGTGCACTTTTTTCGAAGCCACAGGAAACGTGGGAAGACTCGCTGGCACAAAGTCACAGGCACCACCGGACCCAGCTGCCGCGGGTTAAGTGAGATGGGCGGTTAGCGAGCGCAGAAACGCACACGCGCCGAGCAGGACGCTTCCTCTGGACGAGCGCCTGGGGGACATTCTCGCGATTCCTCGGCGCATCGTGGGGCAGGAGGCTGGGGTCGTGTGGCCGCACTGGGGGGAGAGGGGCGGGGTGGCGGGGGGTGCACGGCTCTGACTGGGAGAGTTTCCGCTCGCCCGGGCTCGCGCAATCGCGGCACAAGCCGTTACGGACTTTCGACAGCGGCGCATCGCACGTGCACACGCGCAAGCACACACACGCACACACACGCGCACGCGTGTGCACACACACACACGCGCACGCACACACACGCGCACGCACACACACGCGCACACACACACACACACGTGCACACACACACGCACAAGCACACACACACGTGCACACACACACGTGCACACACACACGTGCACACACACACGTGCACACGCACACACACGCGCAGACACGTGCAGACACGTGCAGACACGTGCACACACGTGCAGACACGTGCACACACGTGCACACACACGTGCAGACACGTGCACACACACGTGCACACACCTGTGCACACACACGTACACACACACACGTGCACACACACGTACACACACGTGCACACACACACACGTGCACACACACACACGCGCGCAGGCACTCGCGTCAGAATTCGTTCGTCGCGTTTTGTTTTATCGAGGTTTCATTCCAACGTCGAATTCATTTGCAAATTACAAATTGTAGATTTGGAATACGCGCACCTGCCAACTTATGTTTGGCATGAGCGTTTTCTCACCTAATGACCCACAGATTCACGTAGAAACAAATAAGCCTCACAGAGGCGCATAGATTCACTTAAGAGACAATGATGAACTGGAAAGCTCTGACAGCGACTTCACCACGAGCCAAATCTTATTTTTTGAGACGGCAGACTCGCACAGAGACTCACGGGCTCACAGAGATGCAGAGACTCGCGATGAGACCAAGAAATTCGAATCCGCTGACAGTGGTCTCCACCAACGCTGCTTCTCGCACACTCGTGCGGGGGGAGGCCCCAACACCGACCGGCGCTAATCACCGATGGGTTCCCCCTCCACGCAGTCCTCGTCACCCGGGACTGGAAAACCCGGGACGGACTTTGCAGCGTCATTAACGTGGAGCCATCGTAACGCGTGATCGGTTCGGGGTGTCTGCAATGCGTCGTTGCCCCAATATTACCAATGTCTGTCTGCGATGTTCGAGAGACGGAAAGAGGAAAACGCTTCCGTTAAAATGGCGGTGTTGAAATGTTGACTACCTCGCCTGGTATACAGGATGTGGGTTTGATCCCGACCCTGACGCCTGCGTATTTGGAGTTTGCGTGTTCTCGCCGTGGTCATGTGGATTTTTGGCTGCTATACATTTCCAACATGATAAGCCACTTCGCTCGTGCTGTCACTGGCCACTTTGTGTCGTACGCCTTTGGGCCTGTGCTCAGAAACTGCAATGCAAGTTAAAAAAACGATCCAAGTCTTTCTTAGTCTCTGTAATGGCAGACAGAGGTAATTTGACAGATACAGGATCATCATTGCTGAGTCTTGAGAGTTGATTGAAGCTTTCCTGGGTAAATAAAAAGTAATGACTGTCAAAATAATTACATTTTACAGCTCTTTGTCAATCCACTGCTGGATGAAGGCCTCCCTCGTGTCACTCACTAAGGTTGTTTGACCATACTTCACCACACTGGTCAGTGCGGGTTTGGGAAGCCCTGAACGAGTTGAGATTTCGATATGTGACCGATGTTTATCAAGGCCAGGAATCAAACTTAGCACAGTGCAACAACTACTGCGCCACCGCTCCCCCGGGCGCTCGCTCACTCGCATATTAAAATAAGAAATAAACCACTTAGACTTTTCTTCTTGGTTCTTTCGGTAAAGTCACGTAGAAAGAAAATAAAAAAATAAAAAAATAAAACATAATAAAATCATTCTCACGACGTTTCGGCCACAACGCAAGCAGCCGTCCTCAGGTGAAGAACAGGTCTGTCGGAAAGACAGCGTCTGAATGGGCACCACCAGGCTTGGCAGCGTATATTTAAGCTGGGTTGGAGGGGGAAGAGCGCCTTGACAAAGGAATTTGCATATCAAGAGGAATTTAGCATATTTATGGGAAATGCAGATATGGGATTAGTCACTACTTGTGGAATGCGTAGGAGGTGGGGTGGGGGGTTTCAAAGTCATATTATGCCCGTGCATTACCGCCACCAAACGAGGCGGCGGTAACTAACACGTAGAGTCTCACGATAATAGGTCTCCCATCACAGGAACGGTCAGAATAAATGGAGATGAGATTTAACGTGCGTGCGTGCGTGCGTGCGTGAGAGCAGGCCCCACGAGCTCGGACGAGGTGACACCGGAACATTTACCGCACCCTCTCCGATATTTACACCGCATTTAACCATCGCCAGCCATGTCCCCCACGACAGAACCTTTCGTTGTTTGCAGTCCGCTGCTTCTCGCGGCTGGGACCCGGTTTGCGTGTCGCCGGAGAGGCAAGTGCGAATTTCCCCCGGTAGTGGAGAGGGATGCGGGGGTGGGGGGTGACGATGGCAAATAAATGTTGCCGCGATTGTCCGCCGATTTGCCCGTTTTCCCCACTGTAGATTGGGAGAAAACCGATTACCTGCCACACATGAATTTGGCAGCCAACACAAGGGATTGTGGCCGACGGAGGAGACCGATGATGGAATGCCAGCCAAAGGAGCGAACACGCCCATGAAGCGACGATAGCCACGGCAATAGAGAGTTGAGATCAGTTCCATGGGCAGGAGCGAGACAGATTGTGCCAACGCGGGGCCGTGAGGGATGGCGACAGTGCGTGTGGGGCATTCAAACAGCGGTGGATAGACCATGGGCAACTGTGATGACGAAAATTAATTAACTTTGTGGGCATTAACCACGATAGATTTCTTAGCTCCTCAATTATTCTTGATAGGTCAAATAGTTTTCAGACGCAGGAGCGACACTAAAAACAGGTGGAACATTTTCCGAATCTCTCTCCAACTTAATCCTTACAACAATGAACGTACTACCACTTTTTTTGTTGTTTAAATGCAGCTTCGATGACGCTGGCCAACCGGCGTCACCAACCCACGCGCTTTGCCCACCAGCGTCTACGCTCAGGGGGAAGCCCATTCATCAGCCAGCGCCTCGCCCCCCCCTCAACGCCACCACCTGTCCCCCTCCTGCCCAGAAATGGCCGTGCTCGGCCGAGTTCCTGCACCCGGCGCCAGGGGCCGTGCCGTGACCTTCGCCGGCGCCGGCGCCGCGCCGGTGCCCATGTACGTCCCGTGCGCGTGAAGTGGAAGAAGATGCGATCCCCCCCCGATTCACAGATTCCGATCCCGTGACATGGGAGGCACTCCCGCTTTGAAACACGACGCGCCAAAGATCGGGGGGGGGGGGGGGGTGGCACGGAGGACTGGGGAGGTTGGTGGGGGCGGCGCTGTCATCTCCGCCATCATGTCAACAGTATCACGGGTGCCATCGTGGTGAGATGTTAACTACCTCGCCTGGTATGCAGGAGGTCGAGGGTTCGATCCCGACCCATGTGCTCCCTGTGGCCACGTGGATTTGTCTCCGGGTTCCCCGGTTTTAATATATCCACGTGATGAGCTACTTCATTGCGCTGTCATTTGTGGCCAAGTCGCTTGTGAAAACGGGCCGTATAGCTCAGTGGGCCTTACCTGGCAAAATAGAAAGAGTTTAGTTTTAGTTTAGCATCGCTCTGCGGCAGTTTCGTCGCGATGATGTTACGACAGGTTGCTACAGGTGGTCGCCGTGGAAACACTGCGGGCAGCTGAGGGAAATGCGGAAAACCCCACCGTTGTCCTGTACCTTAAAAAAAAATCCCCACGTACCCGCACGGCATGGGGAGATCTTCATCCAGCAGCCGATTGACAAAGTGACGGGACGTGTACACGACAATTCAAGAAATCCTCAGTGAATCTCAAGGTGTTGTTTTTTGTTGTTCCTGCGCGTTCCACATTGGCCCTGTTGCATAAGGACGTTCGGCCAATCGGAATGCAGCGGCGTTGAACTGTGACCCTCAAGGCGACACGTGCAGAGCACAGGCGCACGGGGCGAGGCAGTCGGGCGGCGTAAATCGAGAGCTGCAACCGCATTGGGAAACCCAAGCGGGAGGGAAGGGGAAATAGAAGTGAGAGGGATCGGTTCGTGAGACCATCGGAGCACTTGGGACAGGACGCTGACCGGGATGCGACGTGCAGGCGGTGCGACTGCACCCGCGGGCGCAACGGCTGGAGGGCTCCGTGAAGCGCTATGCTACAAAGCCTGCCCCCCCCCCTTTCCATTTAAATTGGATGGCGGGTGGGTCATTTAATGCCCTACGTCGCGGCCCACACCAACTACGCTACGCCACTGTTGACGATTGCAAACAGCGGAGCGCCCATCAGTCGTGGCGTCAAGCCCGAGCTACGATGCGGATGACACCGAAGTGATTGATGAGCTTTGGTTTTAGAAGGAACTCCCCCCCTCCTCGCCACTACCCCACCACCCCTGCTCGCTGAGCGCGAGGAGGGAGTGAGGATTTTGCAGCGTCGTCGTCGTCCACCTTTGCGCTTGTGTCCCAGGTCTCGCTGGTCAAAGGGTGCCGTTTCTTTACGGCTACAGAGAAATAAAGAAATACCATCCATCGATTTTGTGAGGCCTATTGATTGCCCATCCGGTAAGGTGGCTCGGAGGTACAGTGGTGAGCGGCTCACAATCGGAAGGTTGAAATTTGAAATACTGGCTGTGGGGGGGTTTAACTTAGCCCATCATCCCACCGGGGTGGATAAAATAGGTACTATTATGTGCAGAAATTAACCGTGGTTGTCTTATTGAGAAACTATCCCTGCCACCCAAAGGAAAGTGGAATTGTTACGTACAGTACCTTTTAATAATAAAATAAAAATAAAAATCGACCTTCATGAATTAGATGTTCGAATGGTACAAGCCCAATTATTACCCATCAATTTCGGATTTCACAGTAATCAATACCAATAACATCGTGCAAAATTAACCTTGACCGGCGTGAGTCATCAACAGCCATGATCAGATCGGTGTAGAAAAATAATCCACGGCAAACAACATCAGCAGCGACAAGGCAAAATAAAACGATTTCATATCTTATTTTCCGCAAGCCATTCTCAATTGAATAAACGCATTACATAATATTTATTGTATGCTCAATTGTGGTGTTCGTAGCTGGCTGCGTGTTGTTTTGCAACCGGCGCTCAGTAACTGCGTTAAAAAAAAAAATCTGTTGCAATTTTGGTGTAATTTACACAATCTCATCCCAGATGCCCAGTTCAACGCCGACAACAGGGGTCACGGACACCGAGACCTATTGCTCAACGTGACGTCCACAGCGTCGTTCACGCCCGCAAGTCGAGGGGCGGCGGGAGGGGGGGGGGCAACGTCCCCTCAAGGACGAGGAATGCCGCTTACAACTGGGGTCATCTTGCAACCAGAGCCGTGGCCCAAGCGCAAACGCGCTCGCGCTCACGATGCAAACCACCCAGCGAGGGCTGTGAACGCGAGGACCTTGTGCGCAAACACTCGACGGTCACGGGCCGCGTTGACGCACACAAGTGTGCAGCCTCGCGAGCGTGCAAGCAGGCAGATAAGGCGCACGCACATGAGAACGAGCCAGCCAGCCAGCGAGCAGACGAGGGAGGAGGGGGATCGAATCGCGCCGCCTACAAAAACCCGCACGCACCGTGGCCGAACACCGCACGGCGCGCTGCTGTAGCCTGCACGGAGGCGGTTCGCGTGAACGGACCACCACGTAGCCACGCGCGCGTCGGGTTTACGCGTTGCCGCCGGGACGGACGGACGGACGGACGGACGGGACGACGGCAGGCGCCACCGAGCCAACCGCCGGCACGGACCGCGACCTTTGTCACCGAGCGTACGATACGCCGAGACGGCGCCGTGATGACGCGCGGGAGACGCGGGAGAGCGGCCTTCCCCGCCTCGTCGCTCTCCACGACGTCGTTAGGGCTGCCGCAGCCAAGATGACACGAGGGGGAGGGGGGGGGGAGGGAACGAGTGAGCAGCGCTGCCCTCAGATGCTTTGACAATGCTATTGCACTGCTTGCTGCAGGCTGCACAGTAGTGCAACGCTGTCAGAGCGTCTGCTGGCAGCCGGCCGGGTCAGGGGTCAGGGGTGAAGGGGCGAAGGGGGGGAGGGCGGAGGGATCGCCCTGCCCACAAAAGCCGAGGTGTAGCCAAATACCGCGCCGTTTCGCTGCGTCGCGGCATCGTGAGAAGGTGGTGGAGGCTTGCTGTGCCCTTCATCCAGCAGTGGATTCACCGTGTACCGATGATGATGATGATGATGAATACTGCAATGTGCACAGAAGTTTATCCGGTGTGCTAAATGTACAAAAGTGCAGCGTTTCTGAACCCGTGCGTTGTATACGTGTGGATGTGTGTTGAATGCTGAACATAGCACTTGTATATACGACACACTGTAAAATGGAATACCAGAATTATTTTTTTTGGGCCAAACATTCCGGGCAGTAACATCTTTGAAAGTGAGCACTGAGACCCTGTGACACACGCTCCCGAGACAAAGTCAAAAACATCATTTAACCATCTCACCACACAAAGTAACACAAATAATTGTTGCTGTTATTAGCGTTAAAATATGACAAACTGCCGAAGACCACAATATTTTATGAGAATGCATTTGAATAATGCAAGCTATCATACTTCACCTAAATATGCCTTTACTGGATTTAACAATGAGGACCGTGCATACAATTACGTACTTAAATTAACGCTGCATTTTTTAATGCAAAAATAAATGACCTCACATCCATTCCGGATACCGTATTTAAATTCAACACATACGCTGCACGTACGAACGCTCTCCGTTCAGCGTCTGAATTCTGGACTGTAGCAGGACTGTAATTCTATTTATTGACCCAAGGAAACCTTCTGTAGGGTTTCGATTTAAAGCTTTCGTGACTGCAGGGATTCATTTTCTTGGTTCTTTCGGTAAAGTCACGTAGAAGGGAAATAATAAAATAATAAAAATAAAACATAACAAAATAATTCTGTTATGTTTTATTGTTATTATTTTATTATTTCCCTTCTACGTGACTTTACGGAAAGAACCAAGAAGACTTCTGTAGGGTCTTAAGATTCTGTTTCTCGGTCGGAATGTTTGGCCATTCGCTCGCGGGCATAACTTCAGCAAGACGTTGCACCGACGAAGGTACACTCGTCAGCGAGAGCCGCGCGGTAGCGTACGCACCACGACGACAAAGTCAACGATGAGCGCCCCACACGCAGGCGATCGATCCGTCGCCGAGTCCAAAACATCCACGCGAAAACCTCGGCACGAGCCTGCGTGGCTCCGCGCGTGTGTGAGAGCGACGTCATGTTTGTGGGGCCGGGTGTACCGTGCGTGGAGTTTCTCTCCCACGGCGTCACGCGCACACACGCTCTCACACGCACATGCGTACGGTAGCACAGGACATGGCCTGTCCCAAAAAGCGCCGACCGTTCGCCCCGATGGCCGCGCAGCCCGCACCACCCCGGCCCAGCGTCCACGCCCCCCCCCCCGCCTGCCGGCCTGCCATTGCCATCGCCGGGGATAAGCACGGAGCCGCGTGGTTTTCCCCATCCGTGCCGACACGGAATCGCGGTGCCGCGTACACAAACCCGCGTGGTACGCTGTGCCGCTACCACCTGCGCGGTCTGTGTCGCGCACGCACGGGGAGAGTAATTTATGGGTTGCTGCTTCAGCGACCTTAACAACAGAAGTGCACATCACGATCTTTCCGACTCAAGCCAGTGACGATGTACGCATGCACGTCTCGGCTGCGCGCGGGTGCCGCGTGTCGGCCGTGTGCGCAATATCATCGCAACGGAACTCCGAGCGGAAACGTGGCCAGAACCGTTCACCGGAGCAACTGGCTTTTTGTTGTTCTTGTTGTTGAAAAAAAATCCCGATTAATTATTCAAGAGCGACGCCTCGACATTCTCTGCATTGAAATCAATCACCGCATGAAGGGTTTATTATTATTATGACGACTACTACTGCTGCTACTACTACTACTACAACCACGAGGGTGTTTGTGTGTTGCACGGAAGTACTGTGCATATAGTGGAAGGTAAAAAAAATCAGCAAAGGGTTCTTTGTTGCCAAGTCGGCTGAAAGCCTCGCGCACACGCACAGCACGAGTGCTGTGCGTGTGCTCGTCATGTACACCTGTGCGCGTCACGTGCACCTGTGACAGGTACGCACGGCCAAAGACAGCGATGGTGGAAGCTGTAGAACGGTCCGGGCAGCTTGACCAATGTAAGTGCATCCTCGACGTACGGAGAAGTGAATAGGTAGAATACGTTCTTCGCTATTTAGACCAACATTTTTTTTCGTTTCATATATATTTACAAAATGATTCTACGAATGGGATATATTATTGTTGGATAAATATGCCCGCGAGCGTAAATATATATATATATACACGCACGCGTGTTAAAAATAGACGTTTGATTGCATTGGACAATTGTTTCAAATCTACAGCTATTTTATTTCAGTTTTTGTACCTAAATTCTTATCATGAAAATGTGTTTAGTTATTCACTCGGCATTGCACGCTAAATGTGTCTGCGTTGCATTAAATTTATGGTTGACATGAGAGCTCAACGATTAAACACACAAGATACAATCTGCACTAAATATTATTTCTTTGTATAAATGTTCTAAGCATAAAATAAAAAAAACTCTAAGGTGCAGTATTTGCAGAAAATATTCATTAAAATCGTAGTTAAATCATTTTCTCTTAATGGTGCAATTTTAATATGATGTATCGCAACTGAAATAGATCTTATCTATCTGCACAATTTAATTGTATCTCTTATAAATGTATATAGCTACATGCCATTCTGTATACATATATTTGTTAAATGACAACAAATAGTTTGTAATTCGTCCAAAAATATTTATTTTGTATTTTTAAATGTGCTTGCAATTTACTAAAATGTAAAATACTAAAAATATTGAAATGTACAAAACAAAATATGTACTTTGCATAAGCACGTGTATTATACACCCACAAGGATATGCATCTACATATACATATATAAGTACGTGTACAATTTACATGATGGTGTTGTGTATAATTACGGAATGTAATTATAAGACAATATAATACGCGGATTGCTTGTATTAATTCCCAACGTGAACATGATCAATAAAATGGCATTAATTTAGACAAAGGATCGTAACATAGATGGGGACACATGCAGACTGTGCTTGGTGGCTGCCTAAAGCAGCAGCAGCAGCATCAAGGATTCAGGCTGAATTCTCCCCATTCCTCCTCGGCACAGCACAGCCGTCCACTCCGCACACTAAACAAACCCCACGTCACCACCACGTCACCACCACGTCACCGTCGTCTTCGTCACTGACAACGTCATCGTCATCATGAATATTATTTACTCCGACCGCTGTATCACACAGCCTTGCCTGGCGTCGTCCCTTCTTCCTAGCTGTGGCTGGCAGTTACAGAAAAAAAAACACATCGAAAATAACCCCATGGGGCAAAAGAAAAGAAAAAAACGCCAAAAATAGTGGAATATGCAACATTTTTACTAAATGTACGCGCATCGCAATCGCGTCCTAAGTTGGCCGGAAAGAACGCAGCACGAATGCCGCTGTGCGGACCGAAGTGGCTTGCGGGCAGTAATCGAATTGCTGCTTTTCACCTTATCTGCGGCAGCGAAGCAGCCGACGGGAAGCACTATCTGGGGCCATCTCCTTGTTATGCCTGAACTTTGCATGTGAAGCAGGAGCCTTGGGCGCAAGCGGCAGGGCCTTCTTAGACATGCACTCACTTGCTCGTTCATTATCCTTGGTAATTGGTGGGGGGGGGGGGGTAGCTCGGATAAAACACAAGAAGTGCACATTGGTTTAAGACACGTTTGTTGTTTACCTACATAGAATGAGGGCGGTGACACAGAATATCACGTGCTTTTAATTTTTCGTATAAGTTCTTGGCTTACCCGCCTATATGCTATAGCAGTCACGTTTAGGGCGATGGAGTCACACGAACCCTCGACGAGTGAGGAGCAGGCCAGTCATTAAAGTGGCGAGCTTGGGCAAGGGGATATTATATTAATTTGTCCGCGCGCGCGGTTAATCCGCAACCAGCGTAATAACGGGAGAGAGGAGTCAAGGACAGCGTCACAAAAATATAAATATATTGTGTGTATATCCACGACGCACGAACGCATTCCAAAACGTTTCGAACGTCAGCCGCGCGCGCCCGATGCGAGCGGTGACGTCGTTTTTGGTCGATGTGTCTATTTCGGAGGATGCCGTGGTGGGCACTATTCGTGGATGCTGCAGACAAGTGACTACATATTTCAGACACTGCCGCCACTCCCTGTCCCCGCAGTTTCAACACTTCCTGAAATATACAACGTTTAGCGCTGAGACCTGCAACTTAAAATACTCGCAGCAGATTCTACCTTTTTTTTACAATTCTCTATAAATAGAAATCAACTCCCCTAGATAATCCATCTCACGGTTGACTACTACTACTGGGGGTTACATCCCACCGATGGAAAAGTAAAATATCTTCAAATGGATAATGATATCTCCAGGAACATCGGGGACGGTGATTGCAATTTTTGTTTAATTATTATCGTCATTCTTGAGTTACACGTATAGGATGACATTTTGCTGCTAAATCACCATCATGCACTGCCATCATCCTGCATTTACGTTGTCTAAAATAACAGCGAGACGCCGTTTTACCGCGCGGCAATTTCGACGGCACTTTAAGGTAAACATTTTTACCTGAATGTACGTAAAGGTGAAAAAAAGAAATCCCCAATGCAGCACAATCCTGTACGCGGCACATTTCACCATCGCGCGTTAGGCGAGCACAGAGCAAGGCCAACAGCGCCGCACTGTCCGCGAGCGGAACTGTCCCCTCGACAAGTGCGACCAAACATCAGCTCGAGAAAAAATTTACCCGTAAAAACAAAGTTTTTCACTATAAATCCTTTATATGCGTGGCGGCTAGAGTCCTCTCGTCCTCGGGCTTGAGATGGCTGCCACCTATGGGTCAGATGATTGCCTGCCACCATTAAGCAATTGGTAATTAAATATAAAAAAAAATTGCCTAAAAAGTGTACAATTTTCGAAAAAAATGTTCACGAATATAAATTGTCACGCACAACGAGTCTGTGTGCAAAATGTCAGCTCGATTGGATCACGGGAAGTGGGTTAAAAAACGACCGAAAGATTTGCACGGTCGTAAACGCGCAAGCAAGCAAGCAAGTGAACTTAATATAAAGGATTTAAAAATCGCAACGCACGAACGCCGTCCCCCGTCCGTCCGTCCGTCGACCATAAAAAAAACGACGGAAAAATCCGTTCACAAAACTCCGGGCGGGAAGTTCCAAAACCCCCCCCCACCCCCCCAAAAAAATATGACGACGCGCAGCTGGTTGCCGCCACGGCAGGGGCCTGTTGACAGCAGGTCGGAGGTGGGCAAATTAAATTGGAGAAAAGGCAATAATTTGAGTGACTCAGCCAATGAGCAAGCAAAGCAAAGGCACGGGCGCTGACTCACAGCCACACACACACATCCTGTTTAAAACCGAGAATTCATTTCACATTAATCACCGCTCGTTTAAGCGGCAGCAGAAGCAGCGGCTGCGGCGACGTCGGCTCCGCCCACCACCACCACAGGCCCTCGTGCTCACGGGACACGCAAAAAATGGGGCCCTGCTTTGGGGAAAACTGGCGATTTCTTTTCTTTTATCCTTAACTTCTTATTACTCGACTCGACATATGCACAGATACGTGAAGCTCTCGAAACGGACTGGGACCAAGCCTTCTCAGATCACGGCACATATGACCCAGTGACGTGCGGTGAGGTCAATGGCTGGGGAGGCACTGGCTAGTGTCAGAGCCAGATTCACACGCCGAGGGGGGTGTGGCCTCACTGAGGGGGGCGTGTCCTCGCCTAGGGGGGGCGTGTTAGACACGTCCCCCTCAGTGAGGCAGATGTGATGGCTGCCTCCTCTGGTGCTTTTTCATTGCAGTTTCATGACGAGCCCAGCGAGCCTAAATATCTTTATACACATACGTGAAATAAGTTACTCTGAGTATGGAAGGCGAGGACATTAAATGAAGGGGTCTACAAACATTACATTGGTGAGATACTGAGATAGTAACAGGCACGCGCTTATTGCCCGCGCTCCATCCAGTCACTGAGGGGTTGCGCAATCAGAGGGGAGGCTGAGCGCGTCGCTGCCTCACCTCTCGTCTCTTCCTGTATTTGCAACGGAGCTCCGCAAATTTGGCGAGTTTGACTATAAAAATGATTGGAATCGTACATAAATTACATTTATAACAAAGATCAGTGGGAAAAGCTTAATATTTATTTTATTTGATTATTCTTTTTTTTAATCTTTTCGTAACAGCTATCTTCATTGGAGTATGGCAGGTGAGGCTCTGCCTCCCCTGCCTCCCCTGACCGCACGACCCTGATATAACCAAACAATCCCTGGGTTCTTTGTCTGTTCACGTAAAAGATAAATATGATTCAGCCATCAGCTCATTGGTTTTCGAGGCAAATATTCAGCAGCAAGCAAGAAAACTCGGGACCGGTTTTGACATTCTGGGTCTCATCAACAGTGTCAGGCTTGTTAAACAAATGCTGCTGGGTTGCCAGATGTTACTGGCGAAAGCACTCGATCTAAAGAATTAAGAGACCCCCGTTCAACACAAAAAAGCAATCACCAACGCATTGTGTGAGTTGTTGCGAAGCATCGTGGGTTATGCACTGCACTTATATGCAACTCTAAAGACTTAGACCAATCCCGTTCTTGGTCATGGAAGTGCAGAGACAAATCTGGACATGCTAATGTCACCATGCACAGCGACGTCACATCAGACAATGGGCCACGTGCCCACTGGCGACACAGCGGTAGGAATTAATTATCAACGGATAAAAAAAATCTGAATTTTTTAAAAAGGAATATTCCTCGGCAAAATATGCACGCCTACCGAACTGTTTAATAAAAACAATTATGCTTCCACTCCGTCTATTCTCGACCGTCTTAACTGACCCGTACTGAGCGGTGTGGTGATGTATGTACATGTGTTTAACTTCTTTCACACCGTACGTAGCTAACCGTGCTAATCAGAGGTGTGGGGGAAGGAATAACGAAACTCAAAAAGTAGCTATAAAGAAATTAGTTTTCCATCTATTGTTTAAGTTCAGAGCTCCAGTAGCTTCCTAATATCGGAAGAGCACTCCAGACGGCCGCAGAAGCGCACCTGAAAGCGCGTGATGCAGTGACCGTCTTTGTTCAATGATTAGTCAAAATGCCGCTGCTGCGAGGATGACCGGAGTTTGACAAATATGGTCAATAACGCCCACGACCTGACCCGCACAGCGTGCGGACACCTCTCGTCCAACAGTGGATTTATATATGGACTGTTCGTTCACATTCACATTTCGATGAACGTCAATACACGGTGCACATGACGATTTCCCACATTCTCAAACCGTACCGTAACCCTGCTGCTGCAAACACGCAAGAATCTAGATCTTCTGCTGACGACGAGGGGCAATTGGAAATGTTGATGTCGTTGATGGTGATGTTGATGGCGACGTTGATCTGCCAGCCAATGCCCTTTTTAATATTGCACTGCTCAGCACCATAGCGGACAGTAGTACAACACAAAAAGGGCTTTGGCCCACAGAAGCTGCAGCCACTTTTGACGAGTCGACGATCGCTCATTAATACTTCACCGTGGAAAAGTAGGCCAAACTACCCTCTTCTCCAGACCTCCCTCTGAGCAGAGGACCTTCTGCCAGCAGTGGCGTGAGCAAGCCATTGCAGGCCTGCGCCTCTACCTTTCTTCACGCCAATATCGCTTTTTTTGACGGGCCTCTCTACTACTTCCTGTTCAGGACAAAAACGCGGAGGGGGCCCTGGGCTCGGCTGCGATAAACTCATGGTAGTAACATTTCAAAACACGAGAAAAATAATATTGAGCCGACGCAAAACATTTTCTTCCCAAGATTCAAAGTTGGAAGAGATCACATTTATAGGCGAGACAACTGACCGTGTCCGCTAACTGAGGCCCATGTTGTAAGAGGGTCTTGTAGAACGGTTGAATATGGTACTCCCATCCTGGTGTCGTCCACCAACACCCAGGCTTTAGTTACAGGTGTTCTAAAACAAGTGTGTGCGTGTGCTTCCAGAACCGTGACCCAAAACTTGTGAATGGGACTGTTCAGTTTATAGTAAAACCAGCCCATAGCTTAGACCGCAAGCCACAGCTCTTAACCGCCAACAGCAAATCACTACTCGCTCGCACGCCAAAAACTCCGAAAACAATAGTGCTCTCTACCGATGGTCTCATAGCAACGTCTAGTGCCTCCAAAATCCATTGCATAACCGAAGGCAACTCAAACCTCTTGCATAACTCAACAGAACTCATAGCCCAGAATCTTAACCCTTGTAACCCTGAAGCCTCATAACGAGGAGGCGCGAGAGCCAATGATTAACTTGCGTTAAGCACACGGTGTTAGGGTTCAGGTTTACCCCATAATTGCCCGGCCGCAATCTGACAACGCCAAGCACACAAGTGCCTCCTTTTCTGGGAATACGAACATTTCGAGTAGGGCAGGTAACAATTAGCGTGGATTATTTAACATCCGTCCCCTCCGAATCGGCACCAGCCACGACGATTGCAAGAATTGCCACGATTCCGACTTAAGGTTCGATTGAAGAATGGTTAATGTGCGTCTCGTTATTATTAGACTCATTCCTATTGTTTCTCGTTGTTTTCGAATCTTACACGCACGACTGCACGCGCATGTTTCATGCGATTTTACATCTACGAAGCTACAGTCGGTGGGTCAAAGTGAGTCAGTCGGTGGGTCAAAGTGAGTCAGTCGGTGGGTCAAAGCGAGACAGTCGGTGGGTCAAAGTGAGTCAGTTGATGGGTCAAAGCGAGACAGTCGGTGGGTCAAAGCGAAATAGTCGGTGGGTCAAAGCGAGACAGTCGGTGGGTCAAAGTGTGACAGTCGATGGGTCAAAGTGAGACAGTCGGTGGGTCAAAGTGAGACAGTCGGTGGGTCAAAGTGAGTCAGTCGATGGGTCAAAGCGAGACAGTCGGTGGGTCAAAGTGAGTCAGTCGGTGGGTCAAAGAGAGACAGTCGGTGGGTCAAAGTGTGACAGTCGGTGGGTCAAAGTGAGACAGTCGGTGGGTCAAAGTGAG
>CM025609.2:8374071-8389001 GCA_014621495.2 Entosphenus tridentatus
AAGTGAGACAGTCGGTGGGTCAAAGTGAGACAGTCGGTGGGTCAAAGCGACACAGTCGGTTGGGACTCCACTACATGAGACGCAGAAGATCGCAAACGGTGATAAATAATGGGCATCAACTCCCAGTTGAGGATCACAGCAGATAGGGGGCCATCCATTTACCTTTCTATAGGATTCGGGGGAGGGGGTGCGTCAAGCGTACGTACGCAGGTGGGGGGGGGGGGTGTAAAAAGTACGCGTGCGTACAGGGAGGGGTCAAGTTTTTACATAATTTTTGCGTACGTACTAAATAGATGGCCCCTAGATGGATAAAGATGGCTGCAGCCTGCGCCACTGTGAGAGGAGTGGAGAGGGTAGGGACTGAGATGGATTTAGAGTGCAAGGGGTTGACCATGCCCAGGTGTTCGACTTTAACTTCAGTGCTACTCTCTCAGGGGCGTCCGTGGGGTTTACGGAAATTATATGAATACTGTTTTGCTTGTGCCACAGTTGAGACTAATGGGAGCAAGCGAAAATGTGCAAACCAAATTGAAAAGAACAATGCGGAACAAAACAAAAAGTGGACGGCTAGAACGGATTATATTAAATCGAATCGTAACCCACCCAGAATCGTGACTATTCATAGACTCACTGGAGGCGTGAAGAAGGATAACAGTAATCACATGAACCACGTTATCATTATTGCTGCGACATGAGCACGTTTGACCGACACCGTGAATGAGGGGCTGTCTTCGAGCGGGAGACAAACCGGAGAAAACCGGAGAAACCCGGAGAAACCCCACCACACGCAAACGAGGGGAGCGACAGTGAGCAGTGCCACGCGTCGTCACAGCCCTGGCCGAATTCTTAAGATGCGCGAACTTTTTGTTAAAAAATAATAATAAAAGTGACCTCGCCCAAGCACTTCGCCTGTCAACCACGGGAGGGAGATGGGCGGGGGGCTCTCGCTCCAGGGAGGAGCGAGAGAGCAGGCGGCGTCGTGGGCGCAGAGGGTGCGAGCGGGCGGGCCTCTTAAAGCTCGTTAATCGCCGGGATTACAGGACGAGGGGGTAGCCGTCAACCAGGTGCGCTAACTGGAAACTGCACTCCCCCGCCCGCCACACACACCTGTCCCCTGGCACCCCCACCACCCCCCCCCCCCCGCGTCTGTCACCTGCCGCTGTCACCGACCCGAATCACCTGCACACCCCCCCATCCCCCACGTCACCTGCACCCCCCCCTCCCCCCACGTCACCTGCACGAGGCAGCTGCTGCCCCCGGCGTGCACACAGCGCATGCCGCGCGCGCGCGCGCGAGCGCAGGGGAAACGTCGCTCGCGAGTGCGTTTATGAATGGCTCGTCACAGAGTTGATGGCTAAACGGAGATGAATGATTAAATAAAAAAAGGGGTGGGTTTTTTTTGATACTGTAAGATCCATCGTGATTTCGATGGTTGTTTCGTGGTTGCGTTTGGAATGTGATTATAAAACATTTTCATTGAATTTTGTTTAACTCTCGTGTCCATATATTTTTGTAAGTACATTTTACGTTACTGCGGACTGGACTTTCGTGATGAAGTATGTTCAAACCCACTGCCCCGCCCCCCCCCATGACTGCCTCAGAATGGAGTCCTTTCATCCAGCGGTAGGTTGACAAAGGGCTGTCAAAAAAACTGTACTTTACAAAATACGTACTTTTGTAAATGCGTGTCATATTACTATGAAACGATTACACGGATATCGCTCATCTCACACAAACATCCATCGCAGGCAAAATGTTATAAAAAGCGTCATACCACGATTACAAATAATCCATGCTCCGAATTTCCTGGCTGGCTGCTAGCTGGGCTCCTCTCCACCCCAACAATGGCTCTTGCTCGTGGCTGCGGGCCAATGCCCCTTAAACTAGCCAGGTTAACTCGCTACA
This sequence comes from Entosphenus tridentatus, assembly GCA_014621495.2. Lineage (NCBI taxonomy): Eukaryota > Metazoa > Chordata > Hyperoartia > Petromyzontiformes > Petromyzontidae > Entosphenus > Entosphenus tridentatus. The sequence continues at coordinate 8,375,977 of CM025609.2, forward strand.
CGGGATTTTCCGTGTAACAAATAAACAACATTGAGTTGAACCTGTGGAAGACGATAGCGACACCGAAGGGGTGGCAGTAACGAAACCAGCAAACTGACCACACGGTTCATTTAAAACTGCTCTAGAAACTTTTGAAAACTGTGCTCCTCCCAATGCAACTCCTCCGCCGGAATTTTCTTGAAATCCTCGGGAATATAAAACAAAACCTCACAATAAGTTATCTTTGCGTTTTATGACGTACAAAAATCGGATTACTTTAAGTGCTCCGAGTACGGGAGGATTTGAGTGGAAATGACTGCTGTACCGTATTTCCTGTTGCAGAGCAGCGAGTTCTCCACTCCTATTAACACAACTTCCGCATACTGAACATTGATATTTACAATTGGCCATATAATGACAACGCACACACAGCTGTACGTGCACGTTCAGTCATACAAAATGTGCCAACTTCATAACCAAACAGACGCAAAATTCGGCATCTAATCGGTCACGTGAATGAACATTGACAAGAGGACCAATGGCCACGTTTCCTGTTTCTCCGAACAGGAAAGCTGCAGTCTATGAACATCATGATTTGAAAACAAAGCATAGGTTTTCCTCTTTCTCTGAAGTTGGGAGAGCTAGTGTCGATGAACAACATGATTTGATGTCCAACGAACTGGTTTTTCTATTCCGATGACGAGAACAGCTGATGCCTATGAACACCTCGACTTTCCAGGCACAATCACAAGCTTCAGTGCTTCTCCGACGTTGACAGCTCGTGTCGATCGTCATCACCATTTTAGGCCCGATCAACTGCTCTGTAGTTTCTCTTAACGTAGGTGTATGGACCAGTTTGAACCACATACCCTCAGCTGCAACCCGCTATACCCCACCACACAACTCATCAGAGCCCGAACCTCTAGACGGACCGGACCGAGCCACAGATTCCCGCATCCGCACCACAAAATCCCACCGATGTCACCCACCGGTCGGTTCCGAACCGCACGCGGCACTTTCGTCGGCCGCCAGGGCCCCGGAGCGCCGTGTGGGACGGAGGCCTCGTGGCGCTCTTGAGGGCCGGTCGGTAAAACGCGCACCGCGGTTCAAGAGATTCCGCTGCAGAGGGGGGTTCCCTTTACCGCCATCATTTATTTACGTGCGTATTTACATTGGGAATATTTAAGAAGGCTTTCTTCTCTCGCTCGCTCTCGCTCCGCTTGTGTGAGACTGCGTGACTGTACTTAAAGAGCTGTGTCCGTCAGAGCTTCCTTGTTGCATCAGTGGCGGAGAGTGCTCAGGATAGGCCCTAGTAACAAAGAATTGCACAGGGGCCCCCTTTATTCAATTTCCCCGGCCCCTGGGCACCTCTGACCTATGGGGCCCGGTGCAATTGCACCGTCTACACACTCCTGCATTGCCCCTGCACACCCCCCTTGCACACTTGACAGCAACGCGAATGCTGTGAAAGTTGCGACTTTAACGGTAAAACCCATACAGGAATTGAAATTTGAGATGGCAGTTTACATTAAATTGCAAGACGCCGTTACTAATTGGCAAAACATGGAGTGCCAAACCGTAGTGAATGCAACTGGTTGGAACATCCCAAAGCAGGAACCTCATGACGCGCGTGTCTTGAGAGTCAGTAAGGCTTTTGTAGAAACAAGGCTATTACTATTATTGTTGCTGTTGTGCATAGACAGCCCTTTGTCAATCCACTGCTGTGAGTGGCCGTGGAGGTTATTTGAGCGCGTACTTAACCATGCTGATCAGTGCGGGTTTGGAGACTCCTGCGAGCGTAGATGTGAGGGCATAGACGTAGAGTACAGCAATGGGTGTTGCTGCACCGCCCTCTGCTGCCCACCACGTGGCCCAACGAGTCAGTGACAATCTGTGCAGAGGCATGGTCATCGACCCTTCTAAGTACAAGACAGGCTTTACCCTGCTTCGCTAACCAGATGTGACGAGACCAAGCACATTCCAGGTGATTTGGGCACGGGTGAAATTATTATTTCGATTTAAAGCTTTCGTGACTGCAGGGTTTCATCTTCTTGGTTCTTTCGGTAAAGTCACGTAGAATGGAAATAATAAAATGATAAAAATAAAACATAATAAAATAATTCTCACGACGTCTCGGCCACAACGCGAGCAGCCGTCCTCAGGTGAAGAACAGGTCTGTCGATAAGACAGAGTCTGAATGACACGTCCTGGGCTTGGAGGACGGCTACTTGCGTTGTGGCCGAAACGTCGTGAGAATTGTATTTTATTGTTTTATTGTTATTATTTTATTATTTCCATTCTACGTGACTTTACCGAAAGAACCAATAAGATGAAATGATTATTGTTAAGAACTGATCAGAATATTTAATAATTTTTATTTATCCTAGAGAAATCCGATGAGCTGTGATGCTCTTTTCACAGATGCCCAGTAAGGGTGGGTCAGCAAGGCGGAGTTTGCGGGGGGGCACGGGAGGGCAGTAGTTCACAGGATGCTCAGTGATGGTTCCACACAACGGATAGCTTTAATCTGTGCACATATATTGTATTTCATTTAGTTAACTCAAAAGGTGCCTTTTTATCAGCAACAGATGAATTCACACAGCAAAACGGAGTACGTCAGCTATAAAGTGAAAAGCAGACCAAATGATCGTTTCATCTCTGCTTTATAATAAAAATATATATACCGCAGATGTTTTTACGACAAGGCCTAGGTTTATTTACCGATGTGGTTACTTTCTGAATTCGTGTTTCTTTCAAGCAATGCTGGGGAGTGGTGGCGCAGTGGTTAGCGCACAGTGCTGCAAACCCACCGTTGTTGGCCACAGCTAACACCAGTGGCTCAGTGGTTTCGGAATCAATCCTGAAACCCCCTCCTCCAGCCGAGCCCCCCCCCCCCCCCCATTCACAAACCTCCCATTGACCAGCATTAGTGAAGTATGGTCAAACCCTCATAAAACTGACAGGGCGAGAGGTCCTTCATCCGGTAGTAAATTAATGGAAAAAAACCACAAGCCGAATTAACATTCTCAAAACGATGCAAATAAATGTACTGATATTCACCATAACCGTGTTAAGAAATGTGTTCTTTAAATTGAACAAGTCTATTATTTAAACGATCAATAATTAGTACCACGTGCACTGTCATTGATGAGACACAGCGTCTGTCATGGCCACCGTAGAGATATTTTTTTAAAAACTATTTTCCTTATTTGTATTTCTATGAGAACATCGATATATTTTTTTTGTTTAAGTGTACTCTGTATACCGGTAGAAAGAACGTCTCTAGTTTAGCTCGAGTTCCAAACGTATCAGTGCAACAACAGCATAGGACAGTGTCACTCCGCCTTTGTCTGACGTCACTGCAGTGCTCACAATGCCGTGAGACGAAACTTTCTTCACGGGTCAGCGAAGAGTTAAAATGACGTTTCCACACAACGGGCAGCTCGAAAGAACACAGTGGTTGCTTCAACTTCACTCTCAACCACACACACAGCGCCTGCGCCATCCGATCTATGACGAGCGAGAACGTCCTTACTCGCCAAATGATTGCGGAGTCGTGTAATAATATTGGGATCTAATATTTTTTTCGTGATAAAAACATAATGGTGTACAGTATATATCCGCAGTATACGTATGCCAAGGTAACTGGTGTTCTTGTTGTATGCTTTATCTGGAATTCTGCAACATTGAAGAGAACGAAAACCTATGAATGATATCAATAAGATTAATTGTGTTTCATGGGGTGCGGCGCTTGCAATCAAACATTTGAGATTAAATTATAACTCAACAGGCAATGCTATTGTACTACAAAGTTGTGGGGGGATGTGTTGTTGTTTTAAATATTGGGTAAAACATTTTTTTTTAAGAGGGGGCCACGTGCTTAGTTGGGATTGCGCGTTCGTGTGATGTCACAATGTGCGCGCGTTGTTAAACCGGGCAGCCCCGCGTCACCAGTGAATTCCGTGAGCGACGCACAGACAGAGAGAGGGTGACCACGATGACATCTGAACAAACGAACGATTCCCGTGGAAGGTGAAAACGCCAACTCCCCCCCGCCTCCTATCATCAAAAGCGGAATACTCGGGTCCATCACATCGCCAACGCGATAAACATAAAGTGAAACAGTGAACACCGATACTTAATTATACCCAGAAAAATTATAAAATTGTCTTGAGGTCTAAAACAACAAAAATAAGAATCGTACTACATCTACGAATACGAATAATTTTAGGCGCACAGTGGGTGTAAGAATGCGTCCCAAACAAGCTCGGTTACAAATCCCTTCAATCGTTGTTGCTAAATTAGACCAAGTTACACACACACACATAAAAATCGACCGTGATTGGTGCAATAATAACATTGCCAATGCAACCAAATAAAGCACACTAAACTAAAATCTGGTTCACGAATACGTCCACGAGGGCTACTCGAACACAGAACGGTGGACAACAACACCCATCCCTCGTCCAATCGTTGTTGCTAAATTAGACCAAGTTACACACACACATAAACATCGACCGTGATTTGTGCAATAATAACATTGCCAATGAAACCAAATAAAGCACACTAAACTAAAATCTGATTCACGAATACGTCCACCACGAGGGCTACTCGAACACAGAACGGTGACCATTAACACCCATCCCTCGTCCAGCCCCCTCCCCCCCCGGAGTACACGGTAACAACAACAAAACAACACGTGCCACACCACCAGCAGCACCACCAGCAAACACCAATTCGACGTTGTTCATTTCGCTGACGTCACGTGCAGTGTATTAAAAAAAATGAAAGACCCCCACCACCACCACCGCCGAAGACGCATGGTGGGGTTCCGTCACAATCCGCACGGGGCCAATCGGAGACGCGGCCTCGGGCTCGGCCCCCCGCTCAAAAAAGGGCGGACCGCCTTCACTTTGGCGTCAACAGCGAAAAGACCGAGGCCATTTTACACCTGACCAGGAGGAAGGGTGCGGGAGAGGAGGAGGGGAGAAGGGGGGGCGTTACGGGTAGAGGTGGCCGATCCACCACTCTTTTCACTCAGCGCGGTTGTTTCGGAGGTTACACGCAAAGATGAGTCCTGCCCTGGTAAAAAAAAAATATAGCAATGAAATAACGCGCTTGGTAAATTGTAACAAAAAATAAAACGCAGCAGCGTCGTCGTCCTGAACCCGGCCACCTGAGTTCGACACCCGGCCACGGGGTCTAGGATCGGTGTTGGCGATGTCAATTTCAGAGGGGAAGCGGTGGTGGCGTGCTCAACACTCTGTGCCCTGAACAAAGCCCCACCAGAGTTCGATTCCCGTTAGTGACATCTAAACCTGTAATACCCCCCCTCCCCCAACGAGCGCCTGCCCACCTCTTACATCAACCACTATTGACCAGCGGAGTGAAGTATGGTTACAAAATAAAACCCGCTTAGCGGAGGACTTCATCCAGAAGTAAACATGCAAATCGTAAGGAATTCACCACCGCGGTCCAGGAAAGATAATATATATCCTTTTATATAGTTTTTTTCCCTTCTCATCTCAAAATTAGACTTTTGTTTTTATCTAGATCCTGACCTTACGAGTTTTTTTTCCGTGAACGCTTTTTCACGTTGAAAGAGGCGCTACGCGGCCAATGACCTCGCCAGAACTCAGCGAACGTGAACCACTGGGTGGACAACTCCCACGGCGGAGAACCATCCCGCCAGACGGCGTCGCCATTCAATTGTAACTAACAATGCGGTTGAGCCGTACAGCTTTTAGCCTCACGATATAGTATTATTAGTACGATGCGTGGGGAAGAGTCACACGCGGCAATAATACGTGAAGCAACAGCACAGCCTCCGTAAGCATAGCGCTTGTCACAACTCGACAGTGAACCGCAACGCGTACACAACGTGCGCGCGCGCGTGCTACGAGTCGTTGCTATTGTGTACGACGTTTCGTGGCCTAGCCCTGTAGTTGCAGTTCACGGTTGTGGTGTTCCTGCCGTGGTGTCGCAGCGTTTGTGTGCCGCTTAGGACCCGTGGGCTTGGGTCGCTGGTGTTTGTGGCGTTGCTGTATTCGCGGTTTGTGTCGCTGTTATATTTCGCGGTTTGGTTTGTGTCGCTGTTACGTTCGTGTCTTGTGTCGCTATTGTGTTCCTTGTTTGTGCCGTCCCTGTTACGGTCTGCAGTGTGTCGTCACCGTTAAGTCAATGCTTGGCGTTGTCGCTAACTCGTGTCACAAGTGTTTGTGTTGTTCGCTACCGCGCTGAGCGTTGCGACATTAAAAACAAATCGGAGCGACGACGCTGCCGCGTCCGTTGTCAACACGGCACGCGACGGCGTCTGCTGCACCGCAGTCCCTACGGTTGGAGGCACTCTTCGTGTGAATACACCACTCGACTATCCTTACATGCATCGTTGCAAGCGATCGTGCACCATTTCGGTCGAGTAGAACTCCTCCGATGTATCGCTCTTGCATAAAGCGCCCTAACGATATTGTCCACACACTTACCAGTGCGCATTTTGACAGTGACGTTTTACACCTGGCGCTGGTTATACATTGCGCGCGTGTGCGCAGCACCCCTTGGCAATGTTTCGTCGCCGTCGTTGTTGTTATTATTTCGACCACGACTCGTGTGCGTTGACTAAAGTCGAGACGTGGTCTGGTGGTGGGAGGGGGGTGTACCGAGCAGACCCAGAGGGCGCGCTTTCCACCGGCTCGACCGTCGCACTCTCCACGAGGGGCACGCGGCCGACTCGAGGCAGCAACAAAACAACGTGTGGATGGAACGCCGTGATTTGTTTTGATTTTATTTCCAACTACGTGACTTTACCGAAAGAACCAAACAGTATGTGCATGGAACTTTTTAGGCTGAGCTCTTTCCCCCGCCCACCCAATCGCCGTCGTGACGACATCGTTCACTCGGGTCGTTTTGACCATACTTCACCACGTCTTCTATGCGTCAGGGGTATGTGATGTCCGTGTCGGCTAGGCTGACACTTGACCGCAAGAGGGGGGGGGTAGGTGGTGTGTGGGTACACACACACAACGTACGCACACCACCACACGAGTACGCGTGCGAAAATAAAAACGGGCTACAACGCACACAGAAATTACATGAAGCGCATTGCTTGACATGATAGGTATACACCAGATAGCCACACACCACACCACACTCACGTACGTGCGCGCACCAGGGCGAACGTGCATGCACACAGGCTCGTACACAATGAGTACGCGTGAACACGACGGCGACACATGCGTCCCATACGTACAGCGCACACAAACACGATGTACATACAACACCGCATACACACACACACAACAATATACACAGACAACCTTATGGCTACTTAAGAGCACACACACCACACACGATCACAATGCACACGACGTATACACCACGTACGGTATACGTAACACATGCACACGATGTACACAGACATACGTAACATGCGTAAACACACGCGTATGTGGCGTGTTGTGCTGCCGTATACACAACGTACACAACACGCCACATACACAAACACATGCACACGTCACCTATGCACACTCAGCAATGTAGGCATACACACCACAAACACACCACGCCATACACAAGACATCACACACGTACACCTAACACACAATACGCAACACACACTGCACATGGACAATACACACAACAACCACGTGCATTCAAACACACACACACAGCATCCCACATATACACCACCCCGTACAAGTACACAACACCACAAAGAGCACACAGCGGAAACACTGCACGTTGTAATACATCACATGCACACAACACATGGCACAAGATTCAATACAACATATAGACACAGTATATCACATGCATACATTAAACTGTACACCGAGAGAGTGCACGCATTCAATACACGACCCATGTACACCACACATACACAGCACGTGGATATTACACAACACACACACGTACAAACAGCACACGCACACACAAATTCTCTACCCATGCGCGTCATATTCAGTCAGCAGACAAACACCACACCACATACGTAGACTACACAATACGCCGCACACACCAAACAACTACGGATACATATACGTAAACACAAAAATACACACAGCACACATGTACCGTTACACACACACACATTACATACACAAAGTCCACACACGCGTGTCACAACACGCACAGCACATCAAAAGTGTACACAAAACGTGGTGTATAGTAAAGCAATGTAAAGCACAGGACGTAGCTCAATTACATACTGCAAATGTACCACATATGCAGCACAATGTAGTCGAATCACACACTAAACAACGCAGAGTACACAAAGAACACATCACTTGCGGACAACACAAATACACAATCATAATTCGCGTGCTCACCACGTTGCACTGAGTGAACGTGTTGTTCGTGATGCCTGTCGTTAGTACTGATACACAATGTGTATGATACAACACACACAATATACGAGGTACGGTGCACACTTCAGGAAGGTACCCCGAACACACAATAAACCAAAACACACATCACACTCACACAGAACACGCCACGAACACAATACAGTACTGTCCAGGAATAAACCACGTATATACACAGCACGCCACACAGATATAGCTAACACATCACCTTCAATACACGATACGCGTAAAACACACACAGGCAATTCTCACACACACACACAAAAATACGTACATATATGCTACACATACAGCAAGCCACAAAATAATAACTCGCAACACACACATATACCGGGTGTACACACCACATGGGCACCAGCGATTACACACAGGCCCAGACCAATGCACACGACACACATATATAGCAAACCTCATTAAACCCATCGCACACACAAGACATACGGGATTCACACACCACAACGTACATAAAACACACCCCACGCACACATAAAATACACTACACACACGACATAGAACACACAATCGACCACACAAATCACACACACAACATAGACCACACACCACATACACAATCAAAACACCACGCTACATCACCAGAGGGCAACACACGTATATGTACGGTATGTTGACCTTCTTTCGCACCGTACGTAGCCCACCGTGCACGGACACCACCACAGAGGGGGGGCTAGACGATGCCACACCAGCTCTCATCCTCTCTCCTACCTCCTCCACCTCGTCAACATCACCTGCAGAGCGGAGCTATTACCCACCTCAACCACCACCACGGCACAGCCATCGCTTCCTTCCCGCTGCCTGCACGCATCCGGGTCATCTATTAGCCCTATTGCCTCGTGATGAGTAACCAGTGCCGCATCCTCAAATATATTCGGCCATCAGCAGCAGCAGCAGCCTTGATACACCCATTGCTGGATGAATGCCCCCCCCACCTCGCCTCCGCAAGCCACCAAACCATCCGGAATGCAAACGTCTCTCTACATTAAATATACAATCATAATGTGCGTGCTAATAGTGTATGTTATCAATCTGCAGCTTCAGTTAACTTATAAAATGAATAGCAGGTTCACGTGACGATTTTGACAATATAGCTGGCGGGCGGGGGGAGCCTTTTCGCCATTTGTTTACACACGCAACCTGTTATTCAGCTTTAGTTGTGTTCTTTAAAAGACGTGCCGAGCACGCTTTGATTTACGTCGTGGCTGCTTGCGCAGAAGGTACAACACGCTTGTTGGTGTCAACATCACCGCGTTTCCGGCACGCACGCACCACGCACGGCTCGCCAGTGAAAGTGCTTCACCGTCACACGCGCGGGGGCGCGTGAACTGCCACGGCTGTCGGGCCTTAAGCGGGCTAACCTTGCTACGGTTTTGTCAATGAACGTCAGCACTCCGGGAGACAAAGGCGGATGGGCGCCGCGGTTTTATCAACATCAACACCCGCACCCACCCCGGTTCCGGCCATCATCGGCTCTCGCTAAACCAGCAATTGCCCCAACGAGACGATCGTACGGTATCGTGTCGGGCTATAGCGAGGGCAATCTTCTTATGTTTGCGCGTGTGTGGTGTGCAGATTCGGGTGCAAACAGGACTGTGTCCATTCGGTTACATGGACTGGTGTCATCATCACAATCGGCATCACGTTCATTATCATCATCATCATTAGCAGCAGCAGCAAGCAAGAAGTGTGAAGCGGTCGCTACGACCAAGTGAGACGACGACGACGGATATCGGGTGGCGCTCACGGGCCAAGACTTGGCGTGCTGCGTTGAAACGCGAAGATTCGCCAGCTCCGTTGTGCTCTTCCTTACCTTGGGTGGGCCAATAATGCACAAGGCACTGGTGGTGGTGCTAAAGGATGCAACGGTGAGGGGTAGGGGGGGTAAAGCACGACGATTGTAAAATGGATGGACAATGCACCGCACGGGCGGCGGCGGCATCACAAACGCTCGTCGCCCCGTTGACGTTCGTCGTCGACGGAGGATCACCATCGGCCGCCCTCGTTTACCATCGGCAAAGAATGCTTGCTATACATTTAGTTGACACCGCGTGCTTGCTTTACACTATAGTTATCCGTAATGCGGTAGTAATTAATTTTACTGCAGTAATATTTCTAACATTGATTTTTTTTAACGTCCCGTTTTAGTTTCATTACAAGAAAAGAGCGGAGCAGTCTTTGTGTGTGTTTTAACGCGAATCGACGGACGCTTTGGGAATATCGACTTGTTCCGACCCATTCACAACCCCCCCTCAGCCCCAACAATCCCCCCCAACCACAATATAACATTTACTTATACACCATTACATAATACACGTGTTACGCACACAACTTGAACAACAATTGGAAAGCGACCAAGACGCGGAAATTGGCACGCCGTACACCATCGGTGGCACGTCGATTCATATTTACAAAGAACCCCCCCCCCCCAACTCCCGTATAGCCCTAAACTACAACCATTGACTGTTGGCACACACAAAAAAAGTGTTGTTAACGAGCACCTTAATTAATATGTTTCACAGAGACGTAGACAAACAACGGTTCACGTGCGGGGACGATGAGCGAGTCAGGCGGTTGTGGTCGATCCAATTGGGAGTGAAAGTGTGGTTAATGTGGTTGATGCGGTTTAAGGCACTGCCCCCCCCCCTGAACAAAAAGCCATGACTATTCTTGTTGTCAACGTAGAGTAACGCGACCACATCGTGAAGGACGAGGCCACGGCAAAATTTTCGTGAGCAAGCGGTGGGTGGTAAGGACTTGCCGCCATCGTCGAGAGGAGCGCGTGCAAAATATCTTAACGATGCATTTGCTATTGTCGTTAGCAGAACGTGATTGCACTGTTGTGATATACGGCGCCTATGGAATAAACAAATAATGCAAAATGTGTTCGTGATAAATCGTTCATTTGTGAAGGCAACAACGTTGCAAGTGCTCAAGTAAGGCGATCTCAACGGTGCTGCACGTGTTTAGTAAGGCGAAGTCAACAGCGTGTATGAGATTGGTTAAGGTCATCTCAACGATGTGTATGCCGTTATAAGGGCCATCTCTATAATGCCCATCGTGTTTAGTAAGGCAATTTTCAACGCGCGCGTGTATGACATTACTAATGCCATCTCAACAATAGCATGGGATTAGTAAGGCCATCTCAACTATGTAGTGAATGCGTACAGTGAGGTCATCCATATAATGCCGTGTGCGTGTGTAGTAAGGTTATCAACAATGCTGTACATGTTATGTATAGTAAGGCCATGTCAACATTTCCGTACACGTGTTTAGATTATATAATCGGTGTCCTAAGACGACGTCAATCACTTAAATGCAGTGAGCATGTGTATATTAGGACACAAAACAAGCACGCGTACGTCATACGACGCGTCAATATCACACAAAGATTTAAAACACATTTGTCATCAAAACTGCTCCCAAAAAAGGGGGGGGGGAGGGAGACCATATTATGCGACGTTTCGAGCAATGGGCCTTCTGCCTAGCACACAGAGAGGTCGATTAATGAACACAGCTAGTAACCACGTGCGGGCTAAAAACACAAATCCTCGTGTTGTAAACGCGCGCGCCAACTACCAAAACGCATCCAATCAATGTCCTAAACATTGGGTAAGGCCGACGACACGAACACGTAGCAATTGAGCACTTCAAGCGATAACCACTTTCACTGCCAACAACAAGCACACGATGGCAACCCCCCAAGTAATTTGTAGCAGTAAGCAAGTTGCGCGGAGTGTTCGTTTGCCGCTTACTGTTGACCCCAGCCGCGCCACGCACACCTGTAGTAGTGCATAGTAAGGATGCTTGCCATCAGTGCAGTTAGTAAGCACGTGTGTGTGTGTGGTCTTGGCTCGAGAGTGCCGCTGGCAAGTTACACATCTTGCCCCACGATGCTTATGTAATGCCCGTGCCGTCCAATACGCAAGCAACCCGTTCGCCGTTGCTGGTGGTGGTGTTATGATGCGCGTCGAGGTGTGTGTTGTTATCGTGAACGCACGTGCCCACACAGGCCTTGTTCACGTGCCAGGGGGGTGGCTGTTGCCGATGGACATGCTTGTTCGTTCACTGCAAGTATGATGGTTTTTCTCGGCACGTGTTTTTTTTTAGGCTACACACGCGATTTTGTGCGCAAGGAAAACTAATCTGAACACCTAAAGCGCGTAACGGTGAAATAAGCGCGTCCTATGCGCGTTATTTACCAACGGGATGTGCAAAGGGCACGGTGCCACGTTTTTTAAATATGCATTTCCCAGCAATATATTTGTGAATTTGAAATGGCACTTTTTGGTGTGTAAAAACGTGTAAAAGCGCCGACAAAATAATAACCGTCCAGTGCGCTTTAGTCCTGCCCTTACTGAACGCGCGGCCTTTGCAAAGCTACGCTACTGTAAATACAAACGTCTAACGTTTCAGGTGACGACCCTTTTTCAGACCAAATAACAACATTAATTCGGTACAAATTGTTACATTAAACGGCATCTACGAAGGATGTGTTTATATAAATACGCCATCAAAGCACAGTGAAAGCCATAGCCAAGCCTTATTACAAAAAAACTACTCAATTCATACACCCTACTGAATGTTTTTGTTCTAGCCGCTGCAAACGTTACAACCCTAGAAAGAACATGCAAGAGACGACGATTCGGTGAATTGTCGGGGGGGGGGGGGGGT
>CM025609.2:8389101-8400214 GCA_014621495.2 Entosphenus tridentatus
CCCCCCCCCCCCCGACACGGCGTGATCGGCTCAACCACTGCGTCCGCTCGCGGCGCGCACACGCACAGACGGCAGCATCCACACGAAGCACGCCACCGCGCATCGCATTAAGGCGAAGAGCAACTACTGTACTCGACTGGCCTCGCGAAACAGCCCAAACGAGACACGGGGCACTCGTGGTAATACTTCCCAACCACCGCCCCCCGCCCCCCCCACCCCGAAAGAAGCTAGCTACGTAGACTGTTGCACGCACAGAGAGTGGCACACAGAGACACAAAAGTCGCGCACACCAACACAAAGCAGCTGTATTGTATCGGCTGGCGCGCGCGCACCCTGTGCTGCTGCTGCTACCATCTATCCAGCGTGGCACAACTCACACACGCACACACACACCTTACCCTCTCGGGGTGACCATCTCCGATGCCAGGCGTGGAGAGCCTCTTCAAGTCTAAAAATCCCAGGTCTTGAGAGCGGCGTCTTGAGCTTTTAGTGTGTGCGTGTGTCTGTTTTAATGGCGGGGGGGGGGGCTAATGCTTTGGTTGGGGCATCCCAGAAAATCACACCCCAACCCTTCCAAGCCGTAACTATACCCTCCCCCCATCCTGCCATGCCCCCAAACCCACCCTACCCCCCCCCCCGAAAACTGTTCTCATCGCAGGCCACCTCCGACCCCCCCCCCACAACACAATGGCTGAGCGGCCACTCCATCCCGTAATCCACAACAGAATAAAGATACACGCACAAGCGACCGCCTCTTGCAAATACGCATCTACGGCTCGTACGAAATGGGCGACGAATCTTCTCGTTTCTAACATTATCACGTTTTATAAATGGGTATACAAACAACCGCCCCCCACACCCAGCCCCCCCCATCAAATTGGTACTAAAATAAATCCGGCACAAATTTTGGAGAATTTTTTACAATGGGACGAAAAAATCATCCCACGGACGGCCGCTCGATCGGTCGGTCGGGACGTGTGGGGAGGTGGGGGGAGCTCGCTGCCGAGAGGCGCGCGGAGTCGTGAAGAACGCGGCGGCGGAGGAAGCTGCTGTTGTCGCTGTTCGTCTGCCTCGCGACGAGCCAAGCGATATAATCTCCCCCCACCAGCAGCAAAACTCACAATGTCCACGCATCTTTTATCTTCCGTGCAGAGCCATCCCTTCTCTGCAATCCCCGCTAGCATCATCGCCGCCATCCGCTGCAGGTCTTCATCGCTGTCAACCTCCACCCGCCCCCCCCCTCTCTCTCATGTCCGTGTGGCCGAACCACAACCGCCCCCCCCCCCCCCCCCCCCCCCCCGCCACCACCCCCCCCCCCCCCGTGCTCCTTCCACCTGTCCTCGATCTTCCCTCGAACTCTCTCCTCGCTACCACTACCGACCCACCCCCACCCCCCACCAATCTCTTGCATCCTCCACCATCTTCCACAGCGCATGATGGAACCTGGGAGCCTCTCCACCGCCCCCGACCCCCCCCCAACCCCATCCGCCCTCGCGACTCGGCGGTGGCGGGGGAAGAGTGGCACGAGACGAAGAAGAAGAAGCCGCGATGGGGGCCGCGGAGCAGAGCGAGGAGCGGAGCGGCAAGGAGAGGGGGGGGCGTAGGGGAAGGGGAGAGTGGAGGCAAAGATTCAGAGGGAGGGAGATGGGGGGGGGCAGAGCGAGAGAGGGGGGGGCAGAGCGAGAGAGGGGGGGGGGAGAGAGATGGGGGAAGAGGGAGTGGGGGGGGATGGGAGGAAGAGGGAGATGGGGGGGGGGAGGGGGGGGGGGGGAGGAGATGGGGGGGGGAAAAGGGGGCGGCGGGGGGGGGGGGGGTGGAAGACGCGAGTGGGAGACGCGGACGAGGATGGAGACTAAAGGGAAGACGTTCGGAAGAGGAGAGGCGAGCGGGCGGTCTGAGAGGGGAGGAGAGACGAGGAGGAAAGTGAGGAACAGGCAGCGAGAGAAGGAGCACACGATGCGTGGAAGGGCCAATGAAGGCGGGAGAGGCACGGAGGAGCGAGAGGCGAGCGATGGTGGCGGGAGGGGAAAAGCGCGGAGAACGCAAGAGGCAAACGGCGGAGCAGCAGGCAGGGCGAGATGGGGCGAGAGAGGGGAAAAACACGAGATGGGAGCTGATGAGGTGGTGCGAGAGAGAGAGAGAGCAATGGGGACGGAGAGGGGGGAGATGCGTGGCGGGAGGGAGTGAGGGAGGAGGGGGGTGGAGAGAGAGCGGACCGAGGATGGAGAATGCGAGAGAGGGGAGACGAGAGAGGGAGGCGGTGGGGGGAGCGCGCGTGGAGAGGCGGGAGAAGAGAGAGAAAGCGCGCAGAGAGAGAAGAGAGGTTTGCGAAAACACACAACTCTTCCAAAAAAATCCCCAACTTACAAAAAAAAACCCACCCACAAACAGCGCGCAAACGCAACAAAAAAAATCACAACTTTTTTCTTTGGTCTCGATGACGATTTATAAAATAAAATCACAATAGAGGAAGAGCAGCGGGGGGGGAGGAGGGGGGTGATGAAAAAAAATATTTTTAAAAAATATTCACATTTATACATCTTCGCTGCTTTGCCCAGGGAGAGCTCCCCTCTCTCTCTCTCCCCCCGCTGCACAGAGGGGGAGTCAGGGGGGGTAGTGGGGGGTAGGGGGGGGGTCAGGGGGGATAGGGAGTGGGGGGTAGGGGGGGGGGCAGAGAGAGGGGACCCAGCGATGGGGGTGGTGGTGGGAGACGTCGCGACAGAGAGCAGGCAGGAAGGAAGACGGTCGAAGGGAGAGCCGCGGTGCTAGCCCAGGGGATAGGAGAAGACACCGAGGAGAGGGGGTGGCCGATGAAGGAAGGAAGGAGGATGAGGCGAGAGGGGAGTGAGTGAGGGAGTGAGGAGGAGGAGGAGGCCGCCGCCACCACCACAACCACCACCGCGCCCTCCATCTTGCATTGCTCGCATTCCGCGCGCGTGGGGGGGGGGAAGTGGGGGGGCCCCGCGCGCGCCATGCAACGCGCGCTCCCATTGGCGCGCAGCGGGCGCTTTGAAATGCAAGCCGCGCGCCCATTGGCTGAGCCGCGCGCACGTGACCGCAAATTAATGAAGAAGAATAGATGCAGGGTCGGGAGAGTGGGAGGGGGGATGCAAAAAAAAATGGAGGGGGGGAGGGCTTCGTGGTTGGGATGAGAGAGGGGAGGATGTTGGTGGTGGTGGACAGAGAGTTTGTTGGTGGATGACGAGGGAGGAGGAGATGATGGTGGTGGTGGTGGTGTGTTGGGCAAAGACGAGATGAAGGGTATATAGAACGATGATGGTGATGATGGGGGAGGTGGTGGCACCGTGGGGTGAAGAAATCTGAAGGTTGTGGCAAAATTGTGTGCAAGTGTCGGCGAGATGGCCGAGTCTCGACTTGTGTTCCCACCGTCGCTTTTCGCTGGGTATTTACAATTTGTGAGGGACGGTGGGGGGTTTGGGGGTTAATTAAGTACAACTTATTTAGCACGGCCATTTGAGCTGAGGACATCATCGAGTGGGCAGAGTTCGAGAACAGCCAGATATTCACAGCCACCACTGAATGTTAAATCTTAAGAGGGTTACAAATATTGTTGTTTTAACTTGCTGACCCGCCCATACTGGACGTCTGTGAAAAAGAGCTTCATAGATCATCAGATTCCTGCAGTCTTAAGTAATGATGCTGATTTTGAAGATCACTTGGCCCTTTGACCCACGCTGGTTATGAAACTCATGTGATGCCGACTATTTTAGGTGTCCTGACATTTGTCAGTTCGTAATATGATCCAGGCCTATTTCAGACAAAAGGCACAGATTTAGACCGTCGTTCATTTGCTCAAATGAATGCTATTAAATAGCAGGATCGTAAGGAGGTCACGACAGTTTGGGGCAGCCTTCATCCAGCAGTGGAGCATGGCTGCTGATAATAAAAGGCATTTAGGACTCGTTTAATAATTAGGAAAGAAAAACAATCTCACACGTGATAAATGACATCCAATCACATATCTCTAAAGGGAATATTTGTAAAAGCATCCATGACTTGTATGACGAGGAAGGGAAAAACATACACGTGATCAATTTTGTTAAATCTCGAATGCACTTTTCAATAAGAAGCATCCAGTTGTGAATATGTGGACATTTGATAACTCGAAATTCATTGGGGAGAATAACTTTTAATAAAAATGTAATACCGTACATATCTTTACATTTATATAAATGTAGTTTATTCTACATATTTTAAGTGGATCTTCAGTGATAGTTACGGGGTTTTTTTATCCTTCAAATTGCTAGTTGAGTTGCATAGTCTATTCTTTGCCTTGTATTTCCCTTTAATTTCTTTTCAGATTTGCCTGTGATCTCAATAGGACCTCAACCGATTTAACTTGGACAATATATTTTATTGAATCCCCCCACATCCCTTGTTTAGCTTTTTTAACTACTCTTGAGGTGCTAAATCCATTGACAATCTGAATAATAGGTTGTATCTACACGTGCCCAATGGAACTGGGTACTTTTACAAAAGTAAAAAACCGGACAACTACCTCGTTCACTTTTGGTAACGATGTTAAAACCACTTAACCTCTAACTACTTTAAATGCAATGGTATACGTTTACTTTCAGCCACGTGTCAATCCACTGCTGGATTAATTTAATCCTGCTTCAAATCCATTTGTCGAGTAACGTTTGCTGTCTACCTCCCAACCATTAAATGTCCTTCAACCTCCCCTTTACGACCAGGTATATAGCTATATAGAGCGTTGGCCTTTATTTAAGGTAAGAGCCCATGGAGACCAGCAGTTTCTCTTCCATCTCTGCCTTCAAAGACATGTAGAAGATACTCATTAACCTCTCACCCAAACACTAACGGTGGCTCTGACAAAAACCACGGATGCTTCACACAAAACAATGCAACCCGGTGGAAACTTCGGATTTAAAGATAGCCAAAGCTCATCCCTGCAGGGATTCCTCTACCACTGTTAAAGTTTATAGTTTTTGGATTCTAACCATGGCAAAAGTGTGTGTGGATAAGTAACTGATAAGTATATATGTACAGAGAGAGCTGGTCTTTATTTATAACCAGGTAAGAAAGAGTTCATTGAGACCAGAAGTGTCCTTTTCATGTCTGCCTTCAAAGACACTTCTCATCCAAACACTAACTTTACAAAAACAGTTAAGACAGGCACGGCTGTGGCAACCAAGCCCACTACTGCATACCAAAACAAATGTTAACCCTGGTTTAAACAACATAGGATGCAAATATAAACCGAGGTGATCCCTCCAGGGATCCACTACTTAGCACTGTTGGGAGGTTGGAGATGTGGCACTGTGGACCCTAACCGTGGTCAGATTGTTCGTCTCTTTGTGGATTAAGAAGTGAAAAGAGGAAAAGAAAACTATTCAAACGCTGCGTGGAAAGCTTCTGCGCATATATGGTTACATCACTTCCTGTCAGGTGTACACATTAAACTGGTTTATGTGGCAGTTGTGGACCAGCAAAAAACACAATGGGTAAGACGTTTGAAAGGTGTGTCGTGAGACTTGATATCACACTTGCTAAATTAGTTATTTGCTATTAGTTGAAATATATCGTTCTAAAAGCAGTAAAATAATTTCACTTGGCCGAGCGAACGTCCCTCCCTCGGCCAGTTTCGTTAAACCCTGTGACGTGGCCACATTTTTTTTTTCAAATGCCTGCTCTGCAAAATGTATACGAGTAGAGGCAATGGTATTTGTGTATAGACAATGATATTCAATGTCTATATACAAATATCCACGAAATGACACAAGGTTAGGGTCCAAAAGCAAATGTCTTTGCACGGAAACCCCCCCACCCACCACCAAGCTAAATTCAGTTATTTTGAAAAAGGCAGTCTTAAACTGGCTTACATATGTAGGCTTTCGCGACCAATATCATCCATAAGAGTATTTTTTTGGTTAGACCGTGTAAATATAGATTGTGGAAATATATAAATGTCGTACTCGGATTGTAAATGTTGTGGCTTGGCTCTCCAACACACCGGTGTGCTGTACTAGTGACGAATTGCCACGTTCTGTTTACGCGACAACCCTTACTAATTGGCTGTGTCGGGTGGTGGCGGGTTTTAACGACACATTTATATATTTACGCGATCTAACCCAAAAACCTCTATTATGGGTTACATTTATGTTGTGCGGATCAACAACCACGTTGTTGCAGGCACTGTTATCTCCTGTTATGCAATTTTAAACAATACATTTGATTTAAATAATGTTAACACATGTGAATACGTGCATGTGCCTTGCCTTGCCTTATCAAACTATTTATTTATTCTTATGCCATTGTCATTAGCACAATGGTCGTTTAATTTCCTTCAATAGCAAGATGTTGACTTGCCCCCATCAAGAATAAATCTTTCAGTAATTTCACAGCTTTGCCAGCAGGCTTATCTTGTGACGTAATTGTTTCTGTTACGTACGGTACACGTGTGTTCATCACTCCTAATGATTCACCTTTTTGATTCTGCGTGGATCGCTCTTGGAAATGAGCAATTGCACTTCACATTGAATTGGTTTCCCACCCAGCTTTAATGACATTACTGAATTGTAAAATACCATGTTTGTACAATATATGAAAAGCACCACCTTAAAGGGAAGACATAATAGGGTGACGTTTCAGGTCATGTCCCTTCTTCATAGTACGTGCAGAAGGATCATTGCTATGCACTATGAACGAGGGCCATTGCACAAAACGTCGCTTATTATATATTCATTTTTAAGGCCATAGTGTTATTGCCTCTTGACGAATACGTTCATTATTTCGATATTTTTGATTGTGTAACACTGACAACACACCCAGTATCACCAAATAATTGTTATATTTTAATACGTGTGTGTAGAATCATTTACCGTTCATAGTCCCCAATATTGTATAACATTGAAATTTAAATCATTTTACATAAAATTAAGTATTTCCCAGGCCTACAAATTCACAACTCGGATACCGACTCATAGGACCAGCTGGTGTAACAATCGCTATACACCCTGCACAGGTGTAGTCGAGTGGCTGGGCCGATCTCTGACCCCAAGGTGAAAATCCAGCAATCATAATCTCTACTCACCGTGCATGTGTCCCCGTGTTAACGCCATCATAGGTACGAAAACATCATTGGTTTTTTTTTAAAGGCATCAACACGTTAAATATACTACAACTCACACGAGCACATTTACCAGCATCCGAAACGCGTGTTTGTTTAACACACCAAGAGACGCGTTATAACACGAAAACACAATGCAAATCACGCGAACGCGGTAACACGGGGTGACGTAACGATGTTATTCTTCTTCTTTTTCTTGACAGCATCAACCGGCACAAGACGACGGCGTGGGCAATTCCCGTCCCGCGATCGCAACGCGTGCAACGCGCGCGCGGCGTGAAGCCACCTGCCGTTCGCCAGTTGCTCCTCGCTGTGTAATAGACAACGCCGAGGTTGACGTCCAGGGGACGTGTTGGCATTCACACAAACACACACACACACACTCTCTCGCTCTCTCAAGAAGGCAAATGCGACCCTCTGCGTTTGGTCAGCTGTGGAGCTGTGGAGAGCGGAGAAAATGGCAGGCGGCCGATTATATAGGTGAAGGAATGTCCAGGAGGAGGAGGAGGGGGTTGGGTGTGAAAAACGACAGCGCGCTCGATGCCAAACCCGCGCTCGTTTGGGAAGACAAAGGTGGGCTAGTCCCGCACTCTCATCAAACCGCGGGTAGGTGGTGGTGTTGTTGGTGGTGATGGCAGTGTGCGCGCAGGTGACGAGGCGCTCGGGATGGAACAACGAGAGCACAGCGAGGGGAAGAGCGTTTGCTGCTGCTACTGCTGCTACTGCTGCTGCGTGTGGGAATCACGTTCAGCCATGCGCGCGCTTCGTGCTCGGTTGGCGTGAGCCAGCGACGGGGTCGCGATGTAGCACGACGTCTCCTCTCATCTTTCCGCACACCGCCCGCTCAAACCTCCTTGCCGTTACCTTCCTTCACGCACTGCAAGCACCCCCCCCCCACACTTCTACCTCTCACACAGCCCCTGCTCAACCACCAGGAGTCAGCCCGTTTTAGCAGCAGCAGCAGTAGCAGCCGCTTCTATGGACTTTACATAACGCGCGGGTAAACGTTCAACCATTAATGGTGACCCCTTCACCATCCCTCCCTACGCCTTGCACCCCCCCCCCCTCTCTCTCTCTCCCCCCCCCCCCCGACCCCCTTACCCCCCCCCCCCGCCCCCCCCCCCCCACCCACCACCCCCCCCCCCCCGAAGCCCCGCCCCTTCGCTCCCCCATCACCCATCCCCAAGCACCACCACCACCACTACCCCCCCACACCACACATTCACTGTAACCCGCACCCACCCACCGTCCCCTTTAACAAAAAAAAAACCTCCCCATTGTTTATTTATTAGCGTTGAGCAGATCCATTGCAATCCTTTCATTCATAAAAAATATATAAAAGGACGCGCGCCACGTTTATGTATAGATGTAGAGAGATGTACGGGGGGAACGCGGCTTGCAAACATCACCTTGTTACAAGCGCGTATGGTGGGTGGTGGGAGAGTTATACAACAGCGGCGATGGGATTGTAAAGATCGCAGTGGTTTTTTTTTGTTGTGTTTGTGTTTGACGATCGACACTTCAAACGCGCAACGGACGCAGAATTATTGCACGGCGCTGCTGCTGCTGCCGCTGCCGCGTGTACACACAGCCCGCGTGTTGTGTGTACACGCGGGGGGCTGCGTACGCCCAATGCAAATATAACCCCGACACCCAACCCGAGGTGAAGGAGAGGGGAGGGAGGTGGCTATGAATGGCACCAACATCAATGTGCACATTCACCGTGTCGAGTATCGCTACAATTTACGTTGTATACGCGTGCCCCCCACCCACCCCCCCCACACTTTATTAGAGAGATAGAGAGAGACAGCTGTATATTTCAACGCAGTATATTATTTGTATACTGTCCGTGTATAATGGTTACAAACGCAAACCTTCGTAGACCCATCCACTTGTGCAGCGTCTACGAATCGCCGGTTTCGTTGAAGGGATTAAGGGGGGTGGGGGGGGGTCGCGAGTTACCTGCTCCGACACTGACGTTGGCCGAGCGGCGATACGTGAAAGTCGCTGTGCGATTGCCACCGACAAGAAGAGAGGAACGTCCCGCGAGAGTCTTAACGACGACGACGAGGAGAAGGAAGAAGGAGAGGAGGAGGGAGGAGGCTTGGTTGAAGGCCGCTCTACAGAGCGAAACGGGTCGCGGGGTGGTTGTGGTTCGGGGTGGTGGTGGTGGTTGTGGTGGTTGGTGGTTGGGGGGGTTGACGGGGTCCTACTTCAAATTGTGGCCAATGTTCGGGAGGAAGAAGGGAACGGGTCGTGCAGTCGACTGCCGCTTGCCGTGCCCGCGAGCGCGCGCGCACGAAACAACAACAACAAAAACACGCGGCCGTGTTTGTATCTCCCCCGCCTGCGCATTGCCGTTGGACACACCAACACGTGTTCTTCCTTCCCTCGTTTTAAACACACAACACCGCAACTGACCGTAGTATCCCGATTGAGTCCTCTTTATATATTTACATTTGCGACGTTACAATAATAACGACTACGACACATCCACCAAAGCGGCGGTGACTGACCGCAGTGGGGATGATGGTGACCACTTGGTTCGTGTTCTCCAGCAAAAGTCGCCACGCTGGGAGGAAACGCCATCGTCTAGCAGTGGATTAGCAAAAGGGCCGCACACGTCCGTGGCAATTGCTGACCAACCAACCTCTGAACTGCATCTCCCCTCCCCCCTCCACAATCACGACCTGTCGCCTCCAACGAGACCACCACTAACAGCAGCAGCGTCAACAATCTTGGCCGCCTTACAGATCCAGGCGACCCACAACAGCCCCCCATCAAGTGCCCCCCTCTCTCGGTGTCTCTCTCTCTCTCCCATTCCTTCTGTCTCGCTCGCTCCACATCGCTCCGCCGCAGGAAGATGGTTGCGTTCGAGTCGCATCTCGGGATGGCTCACCGATTATAATACTACTACTTACTCCCTTTTGTTATTAGTAGCCGCTGTGTGGAAACACGCACGGGATTGTGTGGTGTGTGAGTTGTACACGTGGTGTGTGTGTGCTGTGTGTGGTGTACACGTGGTGTGTGTGTGGTGTGTGTGATGTACACGTGCTGTGTGTGTGATGTACACGTGGTGTGTGTGCTGTGTGTGATGTACACGTGGTGTGTGTAGTGTGTGAGCTGTATACGTGGTGTGTGTGTGCTGTGTGAGATGTACACGTGATGTGTGTGTGGTGTGTGAGATGTACACGTGCTGTGTGTGTGATGTATACGTGGTGTGTGTGTGCTGTGTGTGAGGTGTACACGTGGTGTGTGTGTGGTGTACACGTGGTGTGTGTGTGGTGTGTGTGATGTACACGTGCTGTGTGTGAGGTGTACACGTGGTGTGTGTGTGCTGTGTGTGAGTTGTACACGTGGTGTGTGTGTGCTGTGTGTGGTGTATACGTGGTGTGTGTGTGTTGTGTGAGTTGTGTACGTGGTGTGTGTGGTGTGTGAGTTGTGTACGTGGTGTGTGGGCTGTGTGAGTTGTGTATGTGGTGTGTGTGTGGTGTGTGTGAGTTGTATACGTGGTGTGTGTAGTGTGTGTGATGTACACGTGGTGTGTGGTGTGCGTGCTGCGTGAGTTGTACACGTGGTGTGTGTGTGTGGTGTGTGTGTTGTGTACATGGTGTGTGTGTGGTGTGTGTGAGATGTACACGTGGTGTGTGTGGGGTTTGTGTGATATATACGTGGTGTGTGTGTGGTGTGTGTGAGATGTTCACGTGGTGTGTGTGTGGTGTGTGAGTTGTACACGTGGTGTGTGTGTGGTGTGTGTGTGATGTACACGTGGTGTGTGTGTAGTGTGTGTGTGATGTACACGTGGTGTGTGTGTGGTGTGTGTGATGTATACGTGGTGTGTGTGTGATGTATACGTGGTGTGTGTGTGCTGTGTGTGAGGTGTACACGTGGTGTGTGTGTGGTGTACACGTGGTGTGTGTGTGGTGTGTGTGATGTACACGTGCTGTGTGTGAGGTGTACACGTGGTGTGTGTGTGCTGTGTGTGAGTTGTACACGTGGTGT
>CM025609.2:8400614-8422787 GCA_014621495.2 Entosphenus tridentatus
GTGGTGTGTGTGAGATGTTCACGTGGTGTGTGTGTGGTGTGTGTGAGTTGTGTACGTGGTGTGTGTGTGGTGTGTGTGATGTATACGTGGTGTGTGTGTGCTGTGTGAGATGTTCACGTGGTGTGTGTGTGTGGTGTGTGAGTTGTACACGTGGTGTGTGTGTGTGATGTACACGTGGTGTGTGTGTAGTGTGTGTGTGATGTACACGTGGTGTGTGTGTGGTGTGATGTCTTTTAGAGACCGTGGCGCCAAGGTTAAGCAGGCGGGGGGCGGGGGGGGCACACGCACACGAGTACACACACACACACACAGGTATACACATACAATATACACTTACGCACACAAGTACACACACGAGTACACACACATCCACGCGTATACACACGCACACGAGTACACACACACACAGGTATATATATACATACACACACACCTACAAGTATACGATACACACACTCCTACGGGTATACACACTTAATGTATTCATGCACACGAGCAGATATATATATACATGCATGGACATACACATTCACACACGCGAACTCGTCCACGGACATGAACTAAAACATACGTGGTTCTAATCACACGAACACCGATAGACGGACACGCCAGTATACTCACTCTTAAACAGATATACACAGGAATATTCACACGTACACGGGTGTACCTGTGAATGCACACACACACGGATATAATCACACGTTCATCTCTTACTAAGTGTACCCGCGTCGCAGACGATAAGAGTCATAGCTAGAGGTAATAGTATACTGGATGTGGTGTGCAGGGTGCGATATTTTCCGTTTACCCGAAATTAAGGATTTGGAAAACTCTCCTACACACACGGTGCCACAAACACATACGGACACTCACAACACCAACAACACACACACACACACGTGCAAGAAGACAAAGATCCCCCGTGTAGCCTTAACAGACTGTAGGGGCAAGTGCTGTTAGCGAGCACCTATGAAGGCCGGCACGGTACACGAGGGGGTGGGTGGCCAACACCACGCCCGGTCACCTTTGTCTCCCTAGTGGCGATGTTTACACACCACACCGGGTACTCATTTGAGGCTGAGTCGACCTAGGGGAGGCCCAGGAGCGGTTCAAATACACGTCACAGGGTGTTGGCCGTGAGCGGGAATCGAACCCGGGTCGCCAGGTTCGTAACGCAGTGCGCTAACAGCTACACGACCGCTCCCCACTACACACACGTGCAAGAAGAACACATACACACACATACGCACACATATACACACACACATACGCACACACACACACATACGCACGGTTACATTCACAAGCGGACACATACACCGCATGTCGGCACCAACACAAATCGCACGCACAAACTCACGCACATACACACAAAGGTGCACACATTCGTACACACACGAACGCTACTACACAGACATCCAAATACACACGCACGTGATACACTTACTTACACACGAACGCATTCTCACACACAGCTACACAAACACACATCCACCCACACACACGTGAAGGCTAACACACTAACACGCACACACGAACATACAAACGCGTTCACACACACGGCCACACTCACAGATACACACTTTTTATCTGCTTGTCGAATAATAGGTGCAATGGTTGACTCATAGTTAGTAATCTGCATGTGTTATAACAATATGATGTAACAATGTATGTTTACAATGTTACGTGAAAATGCGTGTGTTCTGATACTGCAACGTGAAGTAGAGTGAGTCGTGTTAGAATAATTCGATCCGATGAAATAACAACACCAATGCATGTAGCAACGTGATGCGACAACGTGTGGTGTTATGACGTGTGATGTCGTCATGCAACACCACGTGGTGTTACGTAATAACGAAGTATCACGTGGTGTTGCGATGTTATATTGTAACAACAGCACGCGGCTGTTAGAATAATGTGATGCCATAAAGGAACACAAGCTGGTGGTATTACAACAATGTTACGTAATAATGTAACACCATTCCACACGATATTATAAAGTGTGATGCAATAATGTATCACCAAACCACGTAGTGTTATGAGTGTTATGTAATAATATAACACCGATCGACAGGGTATTATCGATAGTGATGGTGTTATGCAATCATTCACCACCAAACCACGTGGTTTCACAACAGCGTTATGCAATAATGTAACACCGATCCGGGTGGTAGTTTAGAAGTGTTACGTAATCATGTAACACCAATGAACATGGTGTTTTAATGGTGTTATGCATACTTAAACACCAGCGGTGTCCTAGTAGTGTTATGTAATAATGTAGCATGTGTAATTATAATTTGATGGAACGTGGTGGTTAATAGCAATGTAAGACCACGCGTTGTTCCAGTGGTATGTAATAACACCGCCTGGTGTATCACCTCAATGGAAATTGTTATACTGTAATCGTGCAATGGACCCTGTATTATAACGTGATGTAACAGCATAACATACACGCGGTTAAAACGGTGTGATGTAATCACGCAGCAGCAATATTTCACGATGTTATAAATAATGCAACACTAGTACAGATGGCGTTATAGAAGTGTTGTGTAACACCACGCTTTGTTACGGCAGCGTTACGTAATAAGGTGAACCCAATCCGCGCGGTGTTCGTGTTACGTAATAACGTACCCCCGATACGCGTGGTGTTATAACGGCGTTATGTCATAATGTGACACCTAACACAATAATACCGTATCCTCATGTCACGGCGTAACACCTTTCCACGCGTTCTTGTATCACAAATACGCGCAACAATTCAACAGCGCGTGCTACTACAATACAACGCGATGCAAGGATACAACCATCACATCGTACGTGATATCACGTTGTACTATAATGCGGCTGCGAATCAACGGCGGGCACGCGGTGTTACACGCGTGCGTGTTATGTAACAACAATCGCCAGATGCAACTTGTGGCCGCTATATCGCGTATCGCGATCAGTCGTTGTCGTCCCCCCCCCTCCCCCCCCCCGTAAAGATAACGTGAGGCTAGGGGGGGGGGAAACTACCCCCCCCCTAGGTCAACTCGGCCTCAAATAATAACCGACATTTCGAAGACAAAGGCGCGCACGTGCTGGCGTGGCTGCACGACGCAGCTCTCTGTCGTTTCTTTTGACCGCCCTTAATAGGTGCTTGCAAACTTGCCATTTCCTCCTCCCTCCCCCCGTAACAACGTGTGCAACTTGTTCTGTTTGTTTTCACGTTATAGACGCATTTGCACGTGATGGCGGCATGCCACCAAATCCCCTATGTCCAGTTGAATAGAAATAAATTAATAAATAACTCGCTCGGATTCCATCTATTTGAAATCCACCAATGGATGAAGGCCTCCCCCACGCCATGTCTGTCATGCGGCGGAGGAGTTGGAGGGGTGGTGCTTTGACCATACTTCACCACGCTGGTCAGCGCCGGGTGGTTAAGGGTAAGGTGGGTGGGGCGGGGGGTACAGGACCGGTTCGGAACTCATTTTTCCACTGATGTTAGCCGTGGTCGGGAATCGAACTCCTTGGTCGCCGGGTTTATAGAGCAGCGCCTTAGCCACTGCACCATCGCTCCGCGGTAGAATATCCAAGTGGGAGATTTGTATATGTGTATATCGCGCAGAGGGGTATAGGCAGGGCCCGATTAAGATGTTGTAGGCCCCTGGGCTACAGGCACTGTGAGGCCCCCGGTAATATTTAAAAAAGAAAAATAAAGTTTAAGAAAAAATAAAATGTATGTTTACAAGGCTAACAGCAAATAAGATTGAGCATCCACAAATGAAAAATAACTTTTCACTTCATCTGTGGAGGCCTCTTCAGCTGTCGGAGGCCTCTGGACTGCACACCCTAAAGCCCCCATGCCTTGATCCGGCTCTGGGTATTGGCTATGATAGAGGTGCTCTTTGCGTAGCTATAGCGTTTCATTTTGGTAGTCATTATGATATCTGTTTGTGTTGTCTTTACCGAGTTAAAAAAAAAACCCGCACCAAATAACGGAACGAGTGACTTACTTACGACCTGAGTGACGTTTGGCCGCATTGCACACAAACGTAGAGCGTTATGCACTCTCCTTACTTATTTACAGCCCCCCTCATGGACAAATCAGCGTTTGTGTCAAACACAGCAGTGCACGGCATTGATAGTTGTTACTCGTTAATTTATGATGGGGGAGCGGTGGTGGAGTGGTCAGCGCTATGCGTCGAGTTGTAATCCCCGGTCAGGGGCTAACGCATCAGAGACGAGCGATTTGTGAACCCGAGCCCTGGACCCATTGACCCTCTGCTTCAACTGGCGCTGTCGGCGAGTGGTGAAGTATGGTCGGTCACACGACGGCTCGGATCGCAAGTGGTTCGATTGACCAATAATACAAATTATTACAACATTACAACAGTAATCATAGTATTATCATTTCAAGCATTCATTGCACAGAAATACGATCCGTATGTATACTACTGACTCCTCTAATGTTTATAAATAAACAACATACTGCAACAAATCGTATACCATTAAATTGCATAAATATATAATAACTGTGAAGTTGCAAGGATGCTATATATATACACACACATTCACCAACCATTGTGCTGGCGTGTATATGCTCCCTCACCCCCCGCCTTAACTAAATCGCACAGGACCAGGATGGTGAAGTATGGTCAAATAAAACCTCCACCGACCCGCACGTCGTCCAGTTGGCCTCATCCAGCAGTGGATCGACCACGCGGCCTTCATAGATGCACACACGCTCATCGACAACTCTGCCCTGTACATCACGCGGCATCTTTGACATCAGCATTACAACAATTGCGTAATACGCGGAGCGTATTGGGAAACATAAACTAACAATGTCTGTGTGTGTGTGTAAATGGGTGCATATATATGAGGGAGCGGTAGTGCAGCGGTTAGCGCGCTGCGCTACAAACCTGGCGACCCGGGTTCGATTCCCGTTCACGGCCAACATCGGTGACGATAATCTGAACCGGTCCTGGGGTTCCCCTAGGTCGACTCAGCCTCAAATGAGTACCCTAGTGCGATGTGTAAACATCGCCACTGGGGAGACAAAGGCGGTCGGGCGTGGTGCTGGCCACCCACCCCCCCGTGTACCGTTGCGGCCTTCATAGGTGCTCGCTAACAGCACTTGCCCCTACAGTCTGTTAAGGCTATACGGGGGATCTGTATCTTTTTATATATATGAGACAAAGGCGGCCGAGCGTGGTGCTGGTCACCCACCCCGTGCCGGCCTTCATAGGCGCTACTCGCTAGCAGCACTTGCACGAACATTTAAAGGCTATTTTACGGGCATCTTTGGATATGTGGCCACTGAAATGACGTGGCGGTATCTGCGTTGCAGTCCCCACAAACCGCGTGGAAGTTGCTTTACATTTCCCACACCCTAATTCAGTTTAGAAATAACAACAATAATAATAATACAGCTCACATTCGTGAATAACACTGCCTTAACAAGATCATTATATAATAGCAGACGTTTCTGGCAATGACCCTTCTTCACGGCACACATGCCATGAAGGTTAGAATATATGAAAAAGCACGTTAACCACTTCACCAACCCGGACTGTCCATCGCGGTGAAGTATGGTCATACACCACCGATTAGCACGGTTGGCTACATACGGTGCTAAAGAAGTTCAACATACGTACATACAAACAACCACCCCAGAGAGGGCATGGAGAGGCGGTCATCCAGCAGTTGATTCAAGCGCGTTATAAACGGCATTCGTGTGCCTCCTATAACGCGACGCGTTTGTAATTCATTTACCCACGCGCCTCACTGAAATGTAAAACAAGTGTCTCTTGTTCGGCAGTGTAGATTCAGTAAGGCCACCGTCTTCACCGCAAAATGTAACTCGATAGAAACGCTTACATAGGCTGCCCTCGTTTTATGCGGTAGATGCGTTCCAAAGAAACGAAACCTGTAAGCTGCAAGCGTATTGACGACATGACAACACGAGCCGTCGAGTCCTACGGCTACATCACGAGGAACAGCGTCGGGTACGTCTTGACCTCGGAGCAAATCATCTGGGTTCAATCTCGAGTCCCGTGTTTCTCATCTGTTGCCTCGCTAACGCGAGTGGCGCTCGGGTCAATCCCTCCACTGGTTTAACGCAGCAGCAGCAGCAGAAGCAGCAGCAGCGTCATCGGCAACATTCAGCAGCAGCAGCAGCATCACGGAATCACGCACGTGCCTCGTCAGAATATCAATTAACCTTGCAAATAAATAAATAACCCCACAATTAGGACGCGCGGAAAATCTTAGCACGGATAAATCTGTCGTGGACACCACACCCCTGCACGCATACCACGTGGTGTGCGCGCGTACACGTGTGTGTGTGTGTGCACGTGTGTGTGTTTGTGTTGTGGGGAGCGGTAGTGTAGCGGTTAGCGCGCTGCGCTATGAACCACGGCCAACACCAGTGACGATTATGTGAACCGGTCCTGGGCCTCCCCTAGGTCGACTCAGCCTGAAATGAGTACCTGGTGCGGTGTGTAAACATCGCCACTGGGGAGACAAAGGCGGCCGGGCGTGGTGCTGGCCACCCACCCCCTCGTGTACCGTTCCGGCCTTCATAGTGCTCGCTAACAGCACTTGCCCCTACAGTCTGTTAAGGCTACACGGGGGATCTTTGTCTTTGTGTGTGTGTGCAGATTAGTCAACTGCGCTACGAACCCCGGCGGCGACCCGAGTTCGATTCCCGCTCACGACCAATAACAGTGGCGAATATGTGGGCCGGTCTTGGGACTCCCATAGATCGACTCAGCCTTAAAATTAGTACATTTTACGGTGTGTTAAAAAAACACATCGGCACTCGAGAGACAAGGGCGGCCTGGCGTGGTGTTGGCCAACCCGCCCCTTCGTGTGCCGTGCGGTCTTCCAGAGGTGTTCGCGAACAGCACTTGCCCCGACAGTTTGTTACAATGCTACGCGGGTGATCTTTGTGTGCGTGAATATACGCGTAAAGCGCGCGTATGCATCGGTGCGTGCGAGGATGTGTGCACGTGTATGCACGCGTATGTATATATGTATAATTGTGTACGAGTGTGTATGAATGATTGCCTGTTTTTGTACGAGTGTGTATGTATATATATTGCGTGTACGAATGTGTGAGTGTGTATGAATGAGTGTGCGTGTATTGGTATTGATATGTACGAGTGTGTATGTGTGTATGAATGAATGTGTGTATGTACGCACGCGTGTGTGTGTGTGCGCGCGTCACGGTACCTGCTTCTCGCGTGCACGTGGAGAGAAGGAGCGAGGCGCGGCGACTCAACGTGAACAGAACAACGCCGTTGGGGTCTGGTCACTCACAAACACACTCCACCCCTCTCCTCTCTCTCATTCTCCCCCCCCTCCCAGCTCTGTCTCCCCACGCTCTCCCCTCTCCCCTCTCTCCTCCTCCTCCCCGCTCTCTTCTCCCCGAATCCGTCAATAACATCGGAATACACGTCACCGCCCGCGCGTGGCCTTTTTTTTTACGAAACACAATCCTTCCGTGGCAGTTCAAAAACACGTTCCCTTCCCACCCCCCCCCATTTCTGCTTCCCCCTCCTCTCCTCCTCCCCTCTCCTCTTTTCCGACCACCAGCACCACGACCACCTCCCCAACTTCTAACCTATAGAATGGACGCGCGCTCACCCAATGCGAACGGATCGCCGGTGAAAAAAAAAGCACAAAATCTCGGCGATGTTCTGATCTTCCGCTGCTTGCATCGTTCAAAAAAGCCCCCCATAACTTGTTCGGCAAATGAATTGGAACAGCACGATTATTCATTTCAACAGATGGAATATATTTGTCATTTCGACGCAAACGAAACGCGTTCACGGCTCGTGTTTACGTCTGGAAGAAGTTTGTCTGATGCGCCAGATGATCTGTTTTTGTGCAAAAAACAAAACAAAACTTGCCGATGTCACCCTCCTACATCGCCAAAAACTAATTATTGGGGAGATTCCGCCAAAAAACTCCCGCACATTTCGTCCAGATCAGAATGCGGCCCAAGCTCTCAAAACGATCGCCTCGCCACGCGTTTGTTTGGAGACATTTTGGACAGGCGAGATTGCGACTTTGTTTGCGTGAAGACGTGTTCTCGATGTCACCACACATTCGGTCTCAAATCTGAACACGCTCGCCAATGACACCGCCTCCGAATGCGGTTGCGTTTATGTCTGACAAATGTTGTCGAGGTTGTTGTTGTTGTTATTTGTTCTTGCCTCGCAACACGATCCAAATGAGATAGATTCATGAAACAGGTAATTGACATTTATTTAAATCCAACTACGTCACGATTTACGTCTTTACATTTCTGTCGACATGTATGTACGTTGAACTTCTTTCGCACCATACGTAGTCAACCGTGCTAAACGGAAGGTGCGGGGGAAAGGACAGCAAACTAAACTACCGTTCGACACGTTCTCTTCACTTGGAGTCGACGTGTTGGCGTCTAGCGATGGTCACGTCTATGGGGGTCCTGTTCCTTCTCACTCAGCGATTCCTATAGCGGCGCTTACACCGAAACATATTATCCTGCCACCCTGATTATTGACGAAATCAGAGTTCGTACGACGGTAAGTGCTCGTTTAACGCGTGTTCGCACAACGCCTTTTCGCGACAACGCGATGCGTCCGTTCGACAACACTTTTCGCACAACGCAGAAGGCGCCTCGTTATAACGCGGAACGCGTCCCGTTATAACGCGGTTTTAAAGCGGTTTCTGAGCGGTCGATGACGAACTATTTTCTTGAGCAGCGTGGCTGTGCAGTGCGATACGGTACGCGACGTGATACGCTAACGCGGCGGCGTCCCCTCGGTTATCTGTCCCGCCATCTCACTGTGTGTACGCTCTTCGTAACCTCGATGAACTTCATCGTTCCGTTATTTATGGGCAAAATTGTTTCACTCCACGCGATGTTTTGCTTAACGCGGCGCTTTTCGGGAACGCGTCCATCGCGTTAAACGAGGACTCGCTCTGCAGACGTTTATTTACAACGCGGTATCGAGACGACGAGGAGTATCCGTCTCAACGGAGACACCGGATTGGAATTAAACTCTGGAAATTTGGCAACTGCCACAGCATCGCGCGCACGGCAGCTGTATGCATCACTTGCGTGAAAGAGATTTACAAAGCAGGCGCAGTCACTCGCTCAGGCATTAATTAATTATGCAGGCAAATCAGCACAATTCAGCCCATGGGCTTTCTGCGCAGATATTATACATCCAAGTCCAGAAGGTCAGTATGCTGACGGATCAAACAAATATTTAATGTGGATGTGAAGAAACGGACGGAAGTTTGTGTAATTTTTTGCATTTTCAATGATTTTCCATAACGGCGCCACAATGAGTTGTTACATAATGCATTTTATACACACACACGAAGGAATATGGTTTACAAAACACGATACCGCAAATGAACACCTCCACCAACTACCCCGACTGCACAAGCGGCTGGCGCACTGCGCTAGAGTTCGATGGACATGCGGCTAAAAACATCGGTGGCGAATGCTATCGAAACCAACCCACCCCATCCATTGACCAGCCGAGTGAAGTATGGCCGAACATACACACGCAACGCACCTCCTCCTATGACCGGTGTTCATCCAGCAGTGGATTAACTTAGGAGAGCGAGAGGACGGGGGGGGGGGTGTAAATAATTATTTACAGATCACAAACGCAGAGAGAGAGAAGAGGAGGAGGAGGCCCGGGCGTGTGACCGCGAAGTCGAAGGAACTCGGCTAGCAGCCCCGCGACAAAGCGCGCTTTGTCGGGCACCCTCTCCGTCTGCCCCCCCACCCCGTGCACGCGATTACAAATCGCTTCCTGCGCGACGCATCCCTCCCCTCTCTGCTCCCCTCCATCTCCTCCATTCACAAATCCCCGCACCTTGCCGCTCATTAACGAGAGCGCACCGCGCCACCGACTCGCTCCTCTCACCCAACCAGAGAATTTGCCCCCCCCCCCCCTCCGTTTGGTCGAAGCGTGCACACCGCTCACTCTGCGTGTGTGCGCGCGCCCGTGTGTGTGTGCGCGCGCGCACCCGTGTGTGTGTGTGCGTGTGCCCGTGTGTGTGCGCGCGTGCACTCGTGTGTGTGCGCGCGCCCGTGTGTGTGCGCGTACCCGTGTGTGTGTGCGCGCGCCCGTGTGTGTGTGCGCGCGCACCCGTGTGTGTGCACGCGTGCCCGTGTGTGTGCGCGTGTGCCCGTGTGTGTGTGCGCGTGCATCCGTGTGCGTGTGCCCGTGTGTGTGTGTGTGCGCGTGCCCGTGTGTGTGTGCGCGCGCACCCGTGTGTCTTTGGTGGGTGAGCCGTGTGCGAATCGAACCCGGCAACCCGAGTTCGATTCTCGCTCACGGCCGCTACCAGCAACCAGTGAGGATGAATATCTAAACCGGTTCTGGACCCCTCCCCTCCTAGAATGAGTCAGCCTTAAATGAGTCCCCGGTGCGGTGTTAAATCGTCGGCATTGGGGAGACAAAGGCAGCCGGGCGTAGTGTTTGGCCACCCACCACCCTCTCGTTAAACGCTATACCGGGGGACCTTTGTCTTTCCCATCAACTTTTAGCCACGATTTGTGATCACTGTCCACGTGGCCTTCATCGGTGGTCCCTGACAGCAAACGGACCAACAGTCTCAGTGGGCTGACGAATACGAAC
Organism: Entosphenus tridentatus; assembly: GCA_014621495.2. Lineage (NCBI taxonomy): Eukaryota > Metazoa > Chordata > Hyperoartia > Petromyzontiformes > Petromyzontidae > Entosphenus > Entosphenus tridentatus. Next base: position 8,411,249 of record CM025609.2, read on the forward strand.
TTCGCCCGTCCAATCCACGACACCCATCGCCGCGATGATACACAGTCCCAACACGAATCAGGAATTACACGTCGCATCGACGTGTGACTGCATCTCAAGGCGCTCCACAGGAAGTGGGCACACACACACACATATATATATCTCTCCTAGGGAGGAAACGAGGAAAATGCCTTGAGCCTGCACTTCAAGAGAGTCCAGGATGGCCGGGGAAGCAGGGACTTCCAGACCGTGGTGCAGCATGCCCACAGCAGGGGGGGGGGGGGGGAGACGGCTGCTGTCGGCGGCGATGAACACTCTCCCCGAGCAAAAGATGCGTTCGTGCCGACAAAGGCTTTGGGGGGGAGAAGCCTTCATCCAGCTGATGCTGATGATGACATGAACACTATAAACACAACAATCTCCTTTCGGAATAGAGTTTTTTTTTTTGGGGGGGTGAGATCGCGTCAATATATAAATGTGTCGTTAAAACCCGCCACCACCCGACACAACCAACTAGTAAGGGTTGTCACGTAAACAGGACGTGGCCAATTCGTCACTAGTACAGCACTAGTGTGTAGTTTATAGTGTAGTGTATAGTGTAGTGTATAGTAGTGTATAGTAGTGTATAGTGTAGTGTATAGTGTAGTGTATAGTAGTGTATAGTGTAGTGTATAGTGTAGTATACTAGTACAGCACACCGGTGTGTTGAAGAGCCAAGCCACAACATGTACAATCTGAGTTCGACGTTTCGCCAGTAATTACAACCAGCTTCATCAGGCGACAGCCAGATTTGTGGAGAAGTCCTCCTGTTTCGTTCCTTAAATAGAGGCGTAGGCGGTCGCGACAGCTTACGTGTTAAATCTTCTTCCGTGTCAGATTCCCACGTAACAAAAAGAAACACACACACAATACGTGGCCGCGTTAGTGCCTAACGCGGGTACGTTAGGCACTCGTTCATGCGACAGACTAACAACACATTATCGTCACGTGACGAGACGCAAAAAACGAGAATTTGCGTATTTACGTCTCGCTGCGTCGTGTGGAAGCAACGATCACGGACACGTTTCCCTCGCTATAAGCGGCTGTCGAAGACGAGCTTCAAAATAAATGTCGAAACCCCACGAGACAGTTGCCAACCGAGTAGCGCATTTAGTACGGACAGTCTGGTCGCACGGCCCAAATGAGTGGTTCAAAGCGCATACAGCGAATTTTGGGTAGAAATAGGCGATGTATATTGAACTTCTTTCGCACCGTGCGTAGCCAACCGTGCTAATCGGCGGTGCTGGCTAGCTGCGTGTACACGAGAGGAACCTGTCTCGTACTTGGATGATGATGATCATCATCACCATCACCCACTGTGGACCGCGCCTGCCATGCGGTGGGACATCTCGAGGCGTCCGAGTATCCAGCCGGATTGCGGTCGTGGCTGTTGGCACGACGGTGCCTCTAAACCCAGCATCCACCAACCCTCTCGCTGCACTGTGGAAGCGGCAGCGAGAGGGTTGGTGGATCACCGCAGCGATGTTGCATTGAGTGAGCGAGGTGCATTATCACCCCGTTTGGATCGTGTTGGGCGGCTTCATCCAGCAGTAGATTGGCCATGGCTGACGACTAATTTAAAGAATTGCCAGGACTCCCGAGTACGGTAGAATGTGTTGACGAGGGCACGTAGATTTTTTTGCGATGATCAGACCCCACGTGTTGTTGACACAACAAAGACAGATTTACGTTCATGGTCGGGAGGAAAACTGACCCACCCACCAACACCACCACCACAGGCCCGCGACACAACTTATGAACACCCCACACACAAGACGACACACATTTCGTTGTGTAGCCTATGTTCATGCACAGTACAGGTCTTTGGCAAATAGTCGGGACCTGCGTTCGTCCCTTCGCGTAAACAACTCAAATATGGCGGAGTTCGTCCTCCTCTTCGCTTTCTGGGCCGATATTCTCCATGAGCGTGCGCCTACAAGTCCCCCATCTGGGTGCCGCTTTTTTAGGGCCTCATCAGCAGGATCGCTGCTGGTGCTGCTGCTGCTGCTGCTGCTCAGTATTAGTTCGCAAAGGCCGGAGGATGATGAACACTGTGCATTGCCCACTGCGCATGACGCGTGACCAAACGAGCGTCTACGGGACCTCCGTTCCATAGAAAGGCGACGACTTCTCGACGCCCGCCGCTCGTTGTCCACGTTGCTGTGGACGAGGACGCGTTCTCCCTCGAGGCTCGCCCCGTGGTGAGCCGCGGTTGCCTGTCCCTCTTGCTCGACTCGGCATGAAAGGGGTGTTGGGGTGGTGGTGGTGGGGGGGGGGGTGAAGGTTCATCGCCGTCACCCGCGCGTGTTCCTAAGCGTCCGCGTGCCGGGGAACTGCGGCCGACATTTTGTGGATATCTTTCCCTCCCCGACCGTTCCATTCCACCACCACCACCGCTGCTGCCGCTGCTGCTGCTGCCTACCCACCCCTCGTCCCCCCCCCCCCCCCCCCCCCCCCCCACCCCCCCCAACCTGCCATGGCCACCCCCCCCCCTTCACCACGCGTGAACCAGCCGCGACTATCAAAAGCCCGCGCGAAGCGGAACGCGCCGTACAAAATAAACGCGATAAGTGGAGAGACGGCGGTGCTGCTGCTGTTGCTGCTGTGGGTTTGGCGGCGGTGGTGCCTGTGGGTGGCCCAGAATCATGGCTTGGCCGGTTTTGTTTTGTCTTTCACAGTAACTCATTGATAGACTCACCAAAGACAAAGATCCCCCTCGTAGAGCCCTTTCGCAGACTGTTGGGGCAAGTGCTGTTAGCGGCACACGAGGGAGTGGAGGGGGGGGGGGCAGCACCACGCCCGGCCGCCTTTGTCTCCCCAGTGGCGATGTTTACAAACCGCACCAGGAACTCATTTGAGGCCGAGTCGCCCTAGGGGAGGGCCCAGTACCGGTTCAATCGTCACTGCCTCACTGGGTGTTGGCGGTCCGGGATCGAACCCGGGTCGCCGGGTTCGCAGCGCAGCGCGCTAACCGCTGCGCCACCGCTCCCCCAGGAGACACGCGCACAGACGCTTGCTCCTCAACGTCAACTCACACGTTCACACTTTGTTAGCACGTGTTCTATGCGTATATGGAGGCCTCCACTTCCAATTGCGTGCGCGCTTCCCACAGCTCTCACACACACACATATAATCTAGCTATACACAGGTGTACAGACAAAGATCCCCCCCTCTCACTTATAGACTGAACAGACTGTTGGGGCAAGTGCTGTTAGCGAGCGTCTATGAAGGCCGGAATGGCACATGAGGGGTTGGGTGGCCAGCACCACTCCACGCACTCATTTGAGGCGGAGTCGACCTAGGAGAGGCCCAAGACCGGTTCATATAATAGTCACCGGTGTTGGTGGCTGGGTTCGTATCGCAGCGCGCTAACCGCTGCGCCACCGCTCCCCACACAAACACACGCACGCACATACACTACACATTTACTCTCGAGAAATCACACACACGCACGCACGAACTCGCACGCACTAACACAGCCAAGAAGAATGTTAGAGAATCGAAAGTCCATTGTTGAAAAAAAACGACAGAAAACGTTAAGACAACACACACATACGCGCGCGCACACACACACACAGACAGCGAAGACAAACATTCCCAGAATAGACTTTAACAGACTGTTGGGGCAAGTGACGGGAGCGAGAAAACGATGAAGGCCCGAACGGCACACGAGGGGGTGGGTGGGCGGCCGGCACGACGCGCGGCCGTCTTTGTATCCCCAGCGCTGATGTTTACACACTCACACCGGGAACTCATTTGAGGCCGGTTCGACCTCGTGGGGGGGGGGGTGGGGGAGGGGCTCAGGAACGGTTCAGACAATCGCCACTGATGGTGTTGGCGGCCGTGAGCGGGAGTCGAACTTAGGTGGCCGGGTTCGCTGCGCTACGAACCCGGCGACACACTCCCACACACACACAGATCACACAGATCGAGCGAGAAGTCGTGGCGATTAAAAGGCGACTGACCAGGCCGCTCTGTGCTGTGTCCCGACATCCCATTCACTCTCTGCATAGAGACAAAGATCCCCCGTACAGCCTGAACAGACTGTGGGGGCAAGTGCTGTTAGCGAGCACCTATGAATGCCGGCACGGCACACGAGTGGGTGGGTGGCCAGCAACACGCACGGCCGCCTTTGTCTCCCCAGTGGCGATGTTTACACACCGAGCCAGGTACTCATTTGAGGCTGAGTCGACCTAGGGGATGCCCAGGACCCGTTCAAATGATCGTCACTGGGTGTTGGCCGTGTGCGGAAATCGGACCCGGGTCGCTGGTTTCGTAGCGCAGCGTGCTAACCGCTGCACCACCCCTCTTTGCATAGGCACACACACACGCTTGTGTGTACACGTACATATACACGTGTGTGTGTGTATGTGTACATACATGTGCGTGTGTGTGCGCACGATTTAGACGGGAGGATGGTGGTGTTTTTTTCCTGTGTGTGTGTGCGTGCGTATATATATTTTCTTACGTGTGCAGTCTTGTTATAACTGCTACAGTAGTTGCAGTTACAAGCTAAGTGTGTTGCCATTTGTATTCGGAGTATATATGTGTGTGCACAGAACGCGTGCCTGCGTATCGTGCAGAGTATGCACATATGATGTACGGAGCACTTGAAACAACACTGTTTAATATAAACACACACACACGCTGTATGTACTGCATAAAACACACACACACAAAGATACACCCAGCATGTTATGTTTGTGCACATTCTGTACCAACAAAATTGAAATTAAAAAAGCATTTAAAGACTCCCACCATTTTAAACGATTTTAAAAACATTTCACCAAAACGTGTGAGAACGTGAGTCTCTTGCCGTGTGGGTTGCAATTCTTGTGAGACTGGGTGTGTGTGTGTATATATATGTGTGTGTATGTGCGTACGTGTATATGTTTGTATATATGGGGTGCGATGGAGTAGACGGTTCGCGCGCTGCGCTGAGAACACGGCAACCCAAGTTTGATTCCCTCTCACGGCCAACACCAGTGACGATTATCTTCACAGGTTCCAGTCCTGGGACTCCCCTGGGTCGACTAAGCCTCAAAATGAATACATGGTGCCGTGTGTAAACATCGCCACTGGGGATACAAAGGCGGTCGGGCGTGGTGCCGGCTTGCAAAAGGTGCACACTCGCAGCACTTGCCCCAAATGTCTGTTGGGTCTATAAGGGGGACCTTTGTCTTTGTACGTATATATGTACCACCACACAATAAGTAGGTGGAGTTTAAAGGGAAAAGCAATGTTGAATCGTGATGAAATACAGCCCAAAGACTTTAATTGTCACGTAACTTCTCGCAACAACAAAAATTAAACAAATATAACGCTCAACACGTGACAGAAATCAAGAGTCGAAAGCACCACGCCACAGTCAACCCCAATCAACATCATTCTGTCGCAACACTGGACATCCACTCTATACTTCTTTATATTCCCAACTCCAAACACACACGCGCGCACGCACACACACACACAACCACACCGTGTGTGTATCACGAGCACGGCTCAACAGAGGCGTCTTCACTCGACACGATGCGTCCGTCACGAGAGTTATTGTGACGTCCTTCCCGTCATCATCAAACACTCCACGCACGCCTGCAACGCATGGCCGTCTCGCTCCTGTTATTGACACTCGTGCGTGCACAAATTTGGCATCGCATGAGTCAAGCAAACTGCAAAAGTTGTACCGTGTCATGTGATTCGTGTTTGTGTGCGCGTGTTCATTAGGTGTTCACTAGGCAGACTCAAACTCAAATGAGTGCCTGGTGTGACGTGTAAACATCGCCACTGGGGAGACAAAGGCGGTCGGGCGCGGTTCTGGCAACCCACCCTCTCGTGTGCAGTCTTTATTAGGTGCTCGCTAACAGCACGTGCCCCAACAGTCTGTTAAAGGTTATACGGGGGATCTTTGTCATTGACTATGCAGTTGTGCATGCGTCACTTGATGACCTGGACACACCTCGCAAAAGAGATGTTCCATCTCATGGTATTTCCCAGGTTAAACTAGTTTAATAGATAATAAACGTATCACGTTTGCAACTGCGTCCCGAGTAATGCAGACGCGATTCTCTCAAGTCGACTTTAAAAGACGCGTGTGTCGCCACGACAGCTAGGATCTTGGAGCTGGGTTAATTGGCCAATGTTTTGTTTTTGTTTTTCACTACTGAGCCAGAGTTTATTATGTTTTTATATATTCATTACAAATCACGTTGAGATGGTCCGCACGAAGAGCGCTTCATCAAAGCCACGTTTATTTTATTTCTCAAAATATTAAATTTAAGACCTTTTTTTTGGGGGGGGAATGATGAAAAAACAACCCCGATGGATGTTGTCTCTCTACTGCCCACGGTATCACTTCATGAAAAATAATCATCTGTATTCATCCTGGAGGAATCCGATGAGCTATGAAGCTCTTCCCCCTCCTCCCATATATGTCCAGTCGTTTCACAGATGTCCAATCGAATGGCCTCGTGAGTCACAGTGGTTCCCCCATGGCTCCCCCAGTGACGCTCATCGCATAGCCGCTGCCCTCGTGGGGGCAACTCAACAGCCTGCGAATTTAAATTAAGGGCTTAGTAATGGTGCACGGAAGAAAAAAACCCCACACACACACACGCGCGCATTATTTAGTCTAGAGACCGAGAGGCTGATGGACTAGGGCACAAAACGCCCCCCCCCCAATGTTTTATATATTTATATGGGGAGACTCACAGAAGTAATATTTATTTAATTCGCCTTCAGAAACCCTGCATGTCACTTTTGGACATTAGACTGCCCTGGCCTTTTGAGTTATCACCTGGTTAAAACAAAATAAACTAAAGCTGAATCTCAGCTTCACGTGAATTATACGCAACTATATTGGCGATGAGTTCAGCATTGCCATTATTAAAATTAATAAAATAGCAAGTTTAAGTAATACAACGCAGATGTGTCTCTCCACGTGAACGTGACGTTGTTTTTTTACACAATCCTTTGGCCGCACAGCCCTCTGGGAGAGTGCATTGTATCAGCAGCATTGGTTCAACACAAGCAAACTCTGGATCAGAGTTTGCTTATCAATATCTCATCAGCAGTTGTCAGGCCGTAATATGTCACTTTCATAAACTGAAATGCTAAATGGTTGAACAGGAAAGCAGTGCGCATGTGGTGACGAAGAGTGAGTGTGTGTGTATATATCTATTTATCTATATGCTGTATATTGATACTCTACAGATTATGCTTATCTATAGGGGTGTGTATGTATGGGAAAACGGCGAACCGAGTTCGATTCCCGCTCACGGCCAACAGCGGTGACGATTATCTGAGCTGGTCCTGGGCCATCATCAAATGAGTACCTGGTACGGTGTGTAAACATCGCCACTGGGGAGACAAAGGCGGTCCGGCGTGGTGCTGGCCACCCACTCCCTCGTGTACCATTCCGGCCTTTATTAGGTGCTCGCTAACAGTGCTTGCTCCAACACTATATTAAGGCTATACGGGGGATCTTTGTCTTTGTGTGTGCATGTGCCCTGTTAACCTGTTGGTTTTCACCATAAATTCCGGTTACTTTGTGACTTTTTTTTGGTCACCCCAAGCAAACATTTCATTAATCAGCAGTAGCCTACCTGACGGGTGACTCAGCTGGCAAACCCCCCACCCCTCACCCCACCCCCCACCGTGCCCCTGCCACACCTGTGTGACGTCACAGTGGCACCTACACCCTCGAATGGAAACCCGCAATAAACATAGGGCGCACAAGCACAAAGATCCCCCGTGTAGCCTTAACAGACCGTTGGGGCAAGTGCTGTTAGCGAGCACCTATGAAGGCACAAGCACACACCCACACACACACATTCAATATGTGCCACCCATTTCAACTTACGTATGCCTACGTACATGAATGTTTTTCTTTTTCATATTTCTTGCAACTCACCCGCAAAACATTTGTAACCGTTACAGCTGGAGAACATGATTCACATTAAGTTTATGTCGGGGTTAGATCCTTTGAAATGTGTCGTGTTAATCATAAAATAAACGATAACCCTCCACCACCAGAAAGAACCAATCAAATCGGGTTGCCACGTGGGGGTAAATATTCCACCCATTGATTTTGTTTTTTTTATCGGCAAAAATAGCGGAGGAGGAATGTTGAAAAGCAAACAAACATTCTTTGACACTTTTTTTTATTGTCCGACGTTTCACGCGAGATTACATGCCGTGTGAAGGAGCTTCCTGATCCGAATCCTAAATTGTATACGTGAAACTAATTATGTGGCGATGCTGCTGCTGCTGCATTGGCAGTGGTGCACAAGCACAACTACCAACAACAACAGCAGCAAAAAATCCAACAACACACGCTTCACTAAAAGTGTGTCTTGATTGGCCTTGATTCATAGCGCATACATGCTGAGAAAGGGCCATTACCCAAAACGTCGCCGATTAAATGTGTTTTTTTGCTTTAAGGCCGTGGTGTTATTGATGAATGTGTTGATTATATGTGTGGCTGTGTCTGTGTGCAGCTGCGGTGAGATGTTAATTGATGCTCACGAACAGCACTTGCCCCAGAAGTATTTTAAGGCTACACGGGGGAACTTTGTCTTTGCGGTCAGAGGTTCGTGGGCACTCCTCTGCCCTAGCTGTCCACGCAGTCCCTGTTCTTGACTCTGTGTGTGCATTCGGGTAGAGTTCATACTTCCGATTTATGTCTCCCCCCTTTTACGTCGTTTCTTAAAACACATCGTTGCTTTATTCAAGTTTCAAGTTTCATTGATTAGGTATAGCCCTGTGAGCCATTCGGCTCTTGAATCGGGTGCAACCGCAACAAACAAAAAAAACAAAAACATGAACAAGAAAACATCTTAAAGTGACTATGTGCAAACAGAAAATCCAAGAACAGACAGCAAAATATTGCAGAAAAAGCACCGTACACCAACGTTGTGTGCAAAAATCCCAGTGGGATACAAGTCAAACAACAACAACAACCACAAGACAACTTAGATTAAGGCCATCAGTCTAACTCTGTACTACAACAAACAAACATGGCCAAACCGAATTTTTTTTCAAAAATCACCAAAATAAAGCCATAAAAGCAATTAACGCCACCGCCAGATGTGCATCGCCTCGACCCCACACTCACGTCGCTGACAGCATCGCGTCTCCTTTCTCGGAGCCGTCGCCCATCAGCCGTCGCCTCCACCTACCCAGTAAATTGCTCTTTGATTTACGTCGTTTCGATATACGTCGCGCCTGTATTTGGCATTGCAATACGTGTATTCCGCACAGGGTTCGATCAATAAAGTCTGTATTTCTATAGCGCTATTTCGTGCAAAGTGCTGTACAGATTTTAAAAACACATTATTAAAAGACTAAAATCACAAGAAGAATAAAAGCTATTTTCATACAAAACAAAATTGCACGTAATAAATTGCTGTCGAAGGCATGTTGAAAAATAACACTACAAAATAATCTTAAGTAAAAGCTAGTTTTCAAAGATGGATTTTTTGATTTCACTCAAAATTGCTTAATTATTGTAGAGTTCAATAAGGTGTGCATGTTACGTCGTCACTGTGATGTTGCCAGATCTTACAAACGAGATGTTCCATCTCAAAGGGTTATCCAGGTTAAGATATTTTAATTTTACAAAACTCCTACACTCCTCTCTCCTGCATATTCTGTACCCATAGCCAATGTAAAATAAACTGCCAACACATTTCTCTTTGATAACCCTAAACCCTCAAACGAAACATACACAGAGGCAACGTTTCGGGCAACAACCCTCCATTGACGCTTGTGCACCCTCATGCCAATTAACCACTAAACCTCGAATTAATAATAAAACTGGGAGAAGGGTGGTAATTATGGTATACATATTTTTGCATTATTAAAGGGTAAGTTTATGTCACATAATAACAAAGCAACTTAAATATCTGCCATAACCACTACATCCGTGTTTAACATTTGAAATGAAAACGTTTGCCCTATTAACGCATCAATGTTTAACATTTGGAAATTCCCACGTGTGAGATGAAAATTTTTTGAAGTCACTATACCTGTTACCTTGAATAAAAAATGAGTCGATGACGATGTTAAGAAGACGAGTGCACTTTGATGTACCCGAGACACTCATCCTGACACTCATCATGCCTCGTGTAAGTGTGCATTTTCAATACCATATACAGTATCTAATACATATTGTTCATGCAAATTGTAATTTTCGAAAGTGGCTTAGAGGAAAGTTAGTTATGCGTGTAATTGTTGTTTACCAATGTGTAATCGTTGTTTATCAATGTTTTTTTGCCCGCGTGTGCTATTATTAGTCTGTGCATCAGATATATGAGCAAGAGCATGCATTTGTTTACATCATGACACAGACAAAGATCCCCCGTATAGCCTGTTGAAGCAAGCGCTGTTAGCGAGCACCTAATGAAGGCTGGAACGGTACACGAGGGAGTGGGTGGCCAGTACCACGCCGGACCGCCTTTGTCTCCCCAGTGGCGATGTTTACACACCGTACCAGGTATTCATTTGAGGATGGACCAGCTCAAAGAATCGTCACCGCTGTTGGCCGTGAGCGGGAATCGAACTCAGTTCACCGTTTTCCCATACATACACACACCTATAAATAAGCATCATCTGTAGAGTATCAATATACAGCATATATAAAAATAAAGATATATACACACACACACTCACTCTTCGTCACCACATGTGCACTGCTTTCCTGTTAAACCATTTAGCATTTCAGTTTATGAAAGTGACCTATTACGGCCTGACAACTGCTGATGAGATATTGATAAGCAAACTCTGATCCAGAGTTTGCTCTGATCCAGAGTTTGCTTGTGTTGAACCAATGCTGCTGATAAAATGCACTCTCCCAGAGGGCTGTGCGATCAAAGGATTGTGTAAAAAAACAACTTCATGTTTTTGTGGAGAGTTTGGAGCAAGTGCTGCTAGCGAGTAGCACCTATGAAGGCCGGCAAGGCACACGAGGGGTTGGCTGTCCAGCGCCACGCCCGGCCGCCTTTGTCTCCCCAGTGGCAATGCTTACTAACCACACCTGGTACTCATTTGAGGATGAGTTGACCTAGTGAGAGGAGGTACAGATACCACCAACGCCTGCACTACCACGGGACTCACCACATCCCAACACCGTGACACAACTTACTCACTCCCTTACACACCCGTGCGTTGCCCTTCATGTGTCCGGTATTTCAAATCATTTCCATATCTAAACTCGTGAAATGGGATCCCAGGTTTGATATGATATGGGGCCCTCTTGCCAGTAACAATACGGAAATCCGGCAGAATGTTCCTTGACGAGACTAATGAATCTGCTGATGAGACCCAGAAGGTTGGAAATCACCCCAGAGTTAATTTGTCTGCTTGAAACATAAAATTCCGCTCGATGATTTAGCTATATTTGCTTTGATCAAAATCCACTTGGGCTGATTTTCACGTTTACATTTGAATGGAAAATAACGACTGATAATTACAGCCAATCCTTTCAGTTTCAACTCCTCTGAGATGTGATGATATCATGGGGGGG
>CM025609.2:8422887-8442034 GCA_014621495.2 Entosphenus tridentatus
CCCCCCCCCCTCCTCCTCCGCGGAAGAGCTGAGTGTGAACGCCACAGACAAGATTGTGAGCAAAACTACGTAGGCCTTCCGACACTACACACAATTCACTAACATAGAAGAAAAACACACACAATAGCAAATGTAACACGTAATAATAAAATAAGGCGATCTAAATGTTTACATTTATAAACCTGGTATATTTGTGTAATATCTCTGCTATGGAGAAGGGCCATTGCCCGAAACGTCGCCTGTCAGATATCTATTTCCATTTAGGGCAGTGTCATTGATGAATGTTGTTTTGAGGTTATGTTGTTGTTGTTGTTTGTGCACCACTGCTGAAAGTAGCAGCAGCAGCATCACACAATATATTGTTATTTGATTAAATATTCGACCAGACATATTGACAACTGTTAGAAATTACAAGCAGTTATTTTACACACACACAACACATACATCTATATATACACACACATATATATACACTTAAAATATTTCAGGGAATTTAAATTGAAATCATACCAGAACAGCCTTCTTTAGTATGTATACACAAATTGTGTTATACGTATAGATATTTTTAAACCCCAATCCATTTCATTTTGTTGAATAATAAACAAAATAAAATATTTTTTTAGTTTTACATTTTTTTTAACTATTTGTAATGTCACTTGACATGCCCGTCTCATTAATGTGTTTGTGTTGGCTGCAGCTCACGACGTGAATACAAGAGTGAAAACACGTCAATTAAAACTGTGAAAAGCATCGTCATCAACTACTACAGACGATCCAGCAGTATTAAAAAACAAAATACATACATATAGATTGGTGTGATTTGGAACGCATATATATGCATGGAGAAACACACACACACAAACGCAAGATATATCACAAGCACGATATATTTAGAGCCACACAATTATCACTCTTGGTAAGGCCATCGTCCAGCAGTGGATTTGACAAAACGGGCGTTGTACAACAACACTAACAAGCCCATGGTGTGTGCGTGTCCGTGTGTGTCCGTGTGTGTGTCCATGTGTGCGTGTCCGTGTGTGTGTCCGTGTGTTCGTTTGGCATAGCGGCTAGCGCACTGCACACTGCGAACACGGCGACCCGAGTTCGATTCCCGATCACGGCCAATACCAGTGACGATTATCTCAACCGGTAACGGGCCTCCCCTAGGTCGACTCAGCCTCAAATGAGTACCTGGTGCAGTGTGTAAACGTCACCACTGGGAAGACAAAGGCGGCCGGGCATGGCGTTGGCCACCCACTCCCTCGTGTGCCACTGTGCCGGCCTTCATAGGTGCTCCTGAACAGCACTTGCCCCAACAGTTTGTTACCGGCTATACGGGGGAATCTTTATCTCCTGTGAACATCAACAAACAACCTCCATCTGCTGGCGATATCTCGCGAGCCAACACGGCGAAGGGACATTCCAGCCACTTGGAGCATAGCCACTCACGTGACCTTCCCGGGTTTCCCTGCTTCAAGGGAGCAAACTCCAATTAAGCAATCATAATTGTTAAGCTATACTTCCCGCACACTGGGGCGCGTTGCTTAACAAAGGTTTGTCTTTGTTTAAACTGCGCAGCAAAAAAACAACCCATCATCATCACCTCCACCCCCTTCCAAAGCTACATACACGCGCGCCTGCTTGGCAAATACTCATCTGGACCTATGCACAACAACGTGCTCACACACGCGCGCGCGCGTATATATACAACATATAGTGGAACGGACTCTCTCGCCTCTTCAATAGAAGACAGGTTTTCGTAACTGCTTGCGCCATTTATATTTCTGGAATAAAGCATTCTGGGCCAGAGTGACCTCTCTAAGAGGTATGTGGGAACGGTCACAAAGGTGAAAGGTCACGACCCCTGGCTGAAGGGGTAGGGGGTGTTGCCATTCCCCACCCCCCCCCCCCCCCCCCCAGCACCCAAAAACTCCGTGACCCCTCTCGAACGTAAATAGTTTGAAGATGTGAGGGTTTGGGTGAAATTGCTTTATGTCAATGTCATCGAGAGCCAAGTCAGGAAGCGTCATTGCAGAGCCACCCGTATCTCACCGAGATGGAAGACGCAGCGTGTGTGTGTGTGTGCGTGCGCCCATGTCCCATCAATACAAAGACTGCACTGACAATGGGTGGCACGGTGGTGAAGCGGTTAGCGCGCTGCGTCGCAAACCCGGCGACCCGAGTTCGATTCCGGTTCACGTGCCAGCACCAGTGACGATTATCTGAACCGATCCTGGGCCTCAGCCTCAAATGAACACCTGGTGCGGTGTGCAAACATCGCCACTGGGAAGACAAAGGCGATCGTGTACCCTGCCGACCTTCATGAGGTGCTCGCTAACAACACTTGCCCCAACAGTCTGTTGAGGCTATACGGGGGATCTTTGTCTCATCAATACAAATACAGACCATGGGTGATGCGGTGGCGTAGTGATTGGCCCACTGCGTGATACAAATCCGATACTCGAGTTCGATTCCCGGCAAAGTTTGTGGAGAATAATAGCCATTTTATATACCTTTTAGGCATGAGCAATTAAACAAAATAACACTTAGTACCCAGGAACAAAATTCGTGTTACACAATGTTGTTATTGCATTGCCGTGGCTGTGAGGTGGCAGAGGCGATTTGCCTTGGGAGGCCTTCAGCCACCGGTGGATAGATCACGGCTCGTGAAGATTATTACGAAAAAAATGAACGCCAAACTCTGCACTGTGATCTGCGCACTGCCGGGGGTCACACACTCCTGTGTGACGAGAACGTCGCCGTCGTGCGGACCCGAGGTCTCATTCGTAATTTACATCTCGTTTGTGAAAAGCCAACGTCTTCCAAGTGACGCGACGAATATTCCCATCATGCACCACGTGCCCAGTCGTTACCGGAAGTGCCAACGTTGAAACTTTAAACAAAACAAGGAAACCACGTGTCGCAAGTTGCTTTTCACCATAATGCAGATCTCTAGTCAAATTAGATAATTTACATTTAAATTCCAGCGATTTTTCGATAACAAATACGTGTTTTTTTTATATTTCATGTTAAACGGTTCGTTTGACAATACAATACCTACCAATGGAAAGACGATCATACGACCATTGTTGATTTTCGTTCATGAAACCACCCACGAACGTTTTCCATCACGTTCTCTGATTTGATGTTTCAGCCAACGATGGATGACGAGCAGTGGCCGAGAAGCTTTGGGGCTGAGGACCCAACTCATCCCTCCCTCTCTCAGCGTCTCCTCTCCGCGGTTGCCTCTCCCTCATTTTACTCCTTTACCTCGCGCGCTCCTCTGAGAACCATTATAAATCGATTCCACATTACATTCAAAACAAGTTTTGCTGGCTGGCTTTCACATCAGGACGGTTACACGCAAGTTGCTAGTTATTATTGTTATTAAACTTGTGACGACTGCCCACCAAACACCAGAGCATTTGTTGACTGACGAGACGAAATTTCATTCCTTGTTTGAATGAAGACGCTGACTAAGATAATCGAGTAACGTAATGAGACGCTGCAGTGTACAAAGGCAGGTAATTGTCCATACAGTATACACTAATAGTTGACTAAACTGTTGACTGTTTTGGTTGCGACGAGACTGAGAGATTTAAATCCACAGAGAAGGTTTCGACGATTATTCCACGGGTTGTTTAAACTATTACACAATTTTGTATTTGACCATGTAAGGCCCACTGAGCTTCAGAGCTCTGTTTCAGACATGGCCACAAATGATAGCTCAACGAAGTGGCCAATCACGTCGCGATTTATAGCAGCGACATACTTTGACGCATGTTTCTAAACATGGAGGGGAAAACCAGAGGACCTGGAGAAAATTCCACGCGACCACAGGGAGAACGTACAAACAGTCGTTAAGGGTCGGGATCAAACCCACGACCTCCTGCATACCAGGCGAGGTAGTTAACATATCGCCATCGCGGCGCCGATTAGACAGAGTACTATTACGTACAACATGCAGACTAAAATTAACACGGCAAATCAAGGTCCATAGACACGGGCACACGACGCACGCGTATCCATGTGATGTGTGTACCTTGATCTGAATCTTCATTCGAATCGGCTCTATTAACGCAGACAGCGTTCATTGCTTGGCAAGTCACGTGGGACGTGTGTAACAATCATCGGACGCGTGCAGCGCGGAACGAGTTAATTTGAATTCGAACGGGAGGAGTCAAATTGGCAAACGCGGGAAGACGGAGCATGATTGTGGGTCGCGTGGATTGGAGTTTGGGAACCCCTGCCCTGTGCAGCACAAGGCGACTTTGTGTGGAAATTCAACAACGTGAAAGCTAAATTTCGATTTAAAGCTTTCGTGACTGCAGGGATTCATCTTCTTGGTTCTTTCGGTAAAGTCACGTAGAAGGGAAATAATAAAATAATACAAATAAAACATAATAAAATAAAATTCTCACGACGTTTCGGCCACATTATTAAAGACAGCGTCTTTCCGACAGTCCTGTTCTTCACCTGAGGACGGCTGCTTGCGTTGTGGCCGAAACGTCGTGAGAATTGTATTTTATTATTTTGTATTATTATATTATTTCCCTTCTACGTAACTTTACCGAAAGAACCAAGAAGACGTGAAAGCTGTTCAGACACTCGGGCTCGGTAGGGGCACGCGTGACGAGAAGGGATGATGGACCCGCGGTCGAGACTGGGGATGGAAAGAAAGCTGGGGGAGGAGATGATAACTACCTCGCCTGGTATACAGGAGGTCGTGGGTTCGATCGCAACCCTGACGCCTGCTGTATTGGGTGTCTCTCTCCTTGTGGTCGCGTGGATTTTTTCTCCAGGTCCTCTGGTTTTTTTCCCCTCCACATTTAGAACCATGCGTTTAGAGTATTTGACTGCGATAAATTTGCGCATGATACGCCACTAAGCTGAGCTATCATTTGGTGGCCAGGTCGCTTCTGAAAAATAACTATATAATAGCTCAGTGGGCCTTACCTGGTAAAATTAAAGAAAAAATAGTTTGGTTAGTGTTAGAGCGGATACAACCACTGTGTAGATGGATGAGGAGCATGAGAAGCGAGTTGGATCGTGACATTGCAGGACGACCGTAGGAGATGGCGATGGCGTGCGGAGGCTTTCACCCGGCAGTGGATGGAGAAAGGCCCTCGCGGTTGCTAATGGTGCTGATGGAAGTGGAGATGGTGGCAACGCGCACATCCAGCTGCCGATCTGGAGAAGCGGAGGGTGATTCACCAACCCTCGCTCCCTGCACAGTGTGGATCGCGCGCACTTTGTAAAACTCCCTGCCCGTAGGCAACGAGGAGGTGCCCATCATACCCTGGCTCGCCAGGTGAAGGCGCTACAGCAAGTGGACTAATCGCAATCTGTTTCCATCTTTTCGATTTAAAGCTTTCGTGACTGCAGGGATTCATCGTCTTGGTTCTTTCGGTAAAGTCACGCAGTAAGGAAATAATAAAATAATAAAAATATAACATAATAAAATGCCGAGAATTGTATTTTATTATGTTTAATTTTTATTGTTTTATTATTTCCCTTCGACGTGACTTTACCGAAAGAACCAAGAAGCTGTTTCCATCTGTAAGGGCATAGAGTGTTTCCCCCTCGCGCGCATGCGTTTTCGCCGCGTGATCCGATTTCCTTCCACGCGTTCATGAAACACTCGTCATCATCATTATGCACTTCTTGACAACTGATTTTTGTTGTTTAGTTTGTTGTCCTTCCCCCGCACTTCCGAATACCACGGTTAGCTACGTACGGTGTGAAAGAAGTTCAACAAATACTCGACATCCGTTGGCTACAAACATCCTACAATACAAACTCAATGCCAGCAAGGACCCTCCTGATAAAGAGCCCTGCGACTCACGGTGGCTTTCCTGTATGAATGCATTAATAAATAAATAAATAATGCCGCACGCGGGTGACGAGACCCTCCCCGTGATGCTGTGGTCGACGGTGGAGGGACCGATCCAGGCGCAGGGAGACGCGTCCGCGACGCGACCACGGCCCGCATCACTCGATGGGCGATGCCCGCGTGTGTGTTACAGTGTGATCCTGCTCACGGCCAACACCGGTGACGATTATCTGAACTGGTCCTGGGCCTCTCCTAGGTCGACTCAGCCTCAAATGAGCACCTGGTGCGGTGTGTTAAAAACATCGCCTCTGGGCGAGACAAAGGCGGCCCGGCGTGGTGCTGGCCAGCCACCCCCTTGTGTGCCGTTCCGGCCTTGAGAGGTGCTCGCTAACATCACTTGCCCCAACAGTCTGTTAAGGCTACACGGGGGATCTTTGTCTTTGTGTGCCCAGTGTGCTGTGTGCGTGAGAAGGTGGGGAGCAGGTAGCGTAGTGGTTACCGCGCTGCGCTACGGACGCGGTGACCCAAGTAAGACCAGTGGGTGTCTGTGTGTGAGCCATGCAGCCTCCCAAAGCTGGACTCAATGTTCAACATCAGCACAGGAGAGACAAAGGCGTCCGGGCGTGGTCCTGTCTACACCGTACCGTCGTGCGCCGCACAAGGGGGTGGTGGTGCTGGTTTACAGCACTTACCCGAACAGCCTGTGTAGGCTACACGGAAATCTTTGTCTTTGTCTTGTGCATCTGTGTGTATGTGGAGTGGTGGCGCAGTGGTTAGCGCGCTGCGTTACGAATCCAGCGACCCGAGCTCGCTTCCCACTCAGGCTGCAGACGAGTGCCTGGTGCTGTGTGTGAACATCGCCACCCACGTGGGAAGGCAAAGGCGGCCGGGGGTGCTTCTAGCCCCCCCCCCCTCGTGTGACGTGGCGGCTGCTTGCTCTCAGCACTTGCCCTAGAATGACCGTCAAAGGCTACACGGGGCACCTTTGTCTCATATTTAACGGCGACTCTAACGGGGGGGGTGGAGGGGTTTGAAACCTGGAGAATCTCGTGGAATTCGAGAGTGCGGGAAGGCGGGCGGCGATACAATCGTCGAGACTCGTCCAGGCTTTCGGCCGCACAAACGCTCGGGGGTCTTCCCCCTCTCCCCTCCCTCTCTCCCATCCTCTCTCTCTCGGAGCGAGGAGGGGGGGGGGGGGCTCTCTCGAGGCAGGTAGCGGGGAGCGAGCGACGGAATTCCAACAACGCGGCCACGTCGCTACCTGATGAAGAAGGTCCAACTCCCCTTCTTGTCAAAGTAACGTTCGACAAACAACCACAAGAACACCACCCTCCCGACACATGCTTGGACGTGATTTAGAGACGTGTAATAAGTGACGTTTCGGGCAATGGACCTTATTTGTAGAGCAAATATAGCGCTTTACGCGCTGTACGAAGAAGGGACATTCTTGGCGAATGTGTCGAGGCTTTCATTTTGTTAATCGTGCTCGTTGCACCACTGCCAATGGAGCAGCATCGCCAACGAACTTAGGAGTATTTAAAAACAAATTTGCTCGGGGTAGATTTGTTGCCATCGTCCGAATCTCTACCAGGCCACGTGACTCCACGCCTCGTCCCCAGCAGCGCGGTCAGCATGGGCCGTGGTGGTGCCAATAATCAAATGTCCCCCCCCCCTCCCCCCCCTCTCTAATTTCCCTCCTGCCTCCCACCTATTCATAGCCTTGCGTCCGGGTCCCTCCGGCTCGCGGGTCTCCGGCGCAGTTGCACCGCCTGCACACTCGAGAGCCACGCCGCTCCACGGTGGTGGACTTCGAGGCGCCGCGGGTCGCGTTGCGGTGTCGAATGGTGCCCAGAAGGTGGCGCTGCTTAGTGCCATCGCTGAGTCTGCCCGAGAATTAAAATTTCCTCCCACGTGCCACACGTGGTATGAGAGGTGCTCGTGGGAGAACAACGTCTCAATACAGCCTCCCCCCCCCCCACGAGTCTCCAGGCTTACTTGATAAGTACTTGGAAGTGTTATTCATAGCCGACATGTCGTCATCACGATCGTGCTCCTCGTGGTGGTTTATTGGAAGGGGTTTGCTCGCTCGCTCGCTCGTCATCATTCCGCCTATGATCAGAATCTTTATTTACACTGCAGGAGAAATCCGATGAGCTATGAAGCTCTTTTTCACAGACGTCCAGCGTGGGGGGCGGGTCAGCGAGTTAACTCGAGTTCCAAGAAGAGCGCAAGTAAAAGCACAAAATGTAAAACAAATTTATTCGCGTCCTTGTGGAGAATACAAAATAAATATGCGGGCAATGTCCTGTTCATACATCTGTATTCACTTTACTCTTTGGTTCTTTCGGTAAAGTCACGTAGAGAGAAACTAAATTAAATAATAGAATACGACGTTTCGATTGCAACACAAGCAATCGTCATCAGGTAGAAAACAAACCTGGTGAACTTAGAAATACAATGCAACACAACACAGACAGTCGGCTAACACAACGATCAGCACCTCACCTGGTTGAGCACGTTCTTCCAAAGATTGCTAAATTTGAGAGAGAGACAAAACACAGACACGGGGACACACAGACAGACGCACAAGCAGAGAGAGAGAGACAACACAGAGTGTGTCTCTGTGTGTCTTAGACACGGGGACACACAGAGAGAGACAACACAGAGACACACAGAGACACACAAGCAGAGAGAGACAACACAGATACACACAGAGACACACTGCACTCTGTGTGTCTCTCTCTGCTTGTGTGTCTGTCTGTGTGTCTCCGTGTCTGTGTTTTGTCTCTCTCTCAAATTTAGCAATCTTGGGAAGAACTTAATCAATCAGGTAAGGTGCTGACTGTTGTGTTAGCCGACTCTCTGTGTTGTATTGCATTGTATTTCTAAGTTCACCAGGTTTATTACATTACATTTCTAAGTATACTAGATTTGTGTTTCTATTTCATTTATACCTGATAATTATTGCTTGTGTTGCAATCAAAACGTCGTATTCTATTGGTTGATTTAGTTTCTTTCTACGTGACTTTACCGAAAGAACCAAAGAGTAATTCCTGCAGTCACGAAAACTTCGAATCTAGTTTGTATTCACTTTAGCATGTAGGCTTCCGCGACGAATATTATTCATAGTAAAGGTGTTATGGGTTAGATCGCGTAAATCTAAATGTGTCATTCACCCGACGCAGTCAATTAGTAAGATGTATCGCGTCAACAAAACGTGCCAATTGGTTACTACTTTCACTCATTGTAAACATTGTGCCTTTACTGTGCAACACACACCGCTTTGCTGAAGTGGTAACAAATCGGCACGTGTTGTGTACGTGACAAACCTTACCAATCGGCTGTGTCGGGTGGTGGTGGGTTCACAACACATTGATATTTACGCGATCTAAACCATAATACCTTTGTTACGATTATATCTGTATTCATACATCATATATCTGCACTTAAAAAAAAATGCAAACTGTATTTTACACTTCCGGTTAACCACAAGGCTTTGTGTGAGTGCACAGTCTCAGCAGCGTTGGTTGAATAGAAGCAAAACTCTAGACCGGTTTCGACAATCAGTGTGTCATCAGCAGAGTCAGGCGTAATGGGTAACTTCACAGATTATAAAAGCTTAATATATGTTGACAGAGAAGCAGTGCGGGCGACAATGGCCGTGCACGTGTATATAGCTATATATATACACACACAGTATATACCGTACAGCAAAATTGTTATCGAGACCAGGCTTGCTGGGGGTGAACTGCCAGATAGATGTTACAGAGGGGGACTCGCCCTCGAAGACATTCCCCAAATGCACGCAAAATCATATTCATTCAAACAATCACAACAACAAAATGTATAATCAATCATTCGCATCGCTGTGAAGAATGATAATGGCAAAGCAAACAAGCACGTATCTGTACAGCCACAACATGCTTATACATTTGTTCGGGGGATGCCGCTGCATGCGTTGACACTGGTGCACAAGCATCATTAACAAAACAACAACAAAACGCAACACATTCGTCAATAACACGCTGGCCTTGCATCGGGGGGGGAGGGGGGGTGAATATATACTGTACTGACATAGGCGACGTTTCGGGGCATATGGCCCTTCGTTGTAACAGCACACGTGTTTAAAATAAACGCAGTGGCAGTGGCACGGGTATTTATGCAGGAATTGCAGGAAGCGCGAATTCCCTTTGTTCGTCCAAAGACGAAGCCGGGCCGAGCTGCCCGCATACCTCGAGTGCGTTGTGAGCGCGTCTAGAGAGCGGTGGCGCTGTGATTAGCGCTGCTCAGCACTGCTGAGCATCAGCGGGTCCTCTAGGCGGGATTACAATGACAGAGTTCGATTCCCAGCCACAGCTGACGACGGTTGGGGACGGTGCATCAGAACCAAATCCCGCCTCAGCCCTGCAGTGAAAGCCGAGTCTGATGTGTGAGAATTTTCACAGCACTGGAGAGGCATTGGCGATCGAATGCGCGTGCGTGGTTCAGGACGGCTACACGGGAGTTGTGTGTTTGCACGTGTGCGCGTGTGTTCTTAACACGGGAGGAGCTGCAGGGTAGCGGTCAGCGCTCTGCGCTTCGAACCCGGCGACCCGATTATTTTCTGAACCGGTCCTGGGCCTCCCCTAGGTCGACCCAGCCTCAAATAAGTACCTTGTGCGGTGTGTAAACATCGCCACTAGGGAGACGAAAGCGGCCGAGCGTGGTGCCGGCCACCCGTTCCCTCGTACGTCGTGCCGGCCTTCATAGCTGCTCGCTAACAGCACTTGCCCTAACATTCTGTTCAGGCTATACGGATGATCTTTATCTTTGTGTGTGTGTGTGCGTGTGCGTGCTTAGCACAGCTGCTCTTTTGAAGGACCCCCCCCCCCTCTTTATTGAGATGGCTTCATCCTCACGTAGCAGCAGTGTGGGTACCCCAATCCCCCTCCCTCGTCCCCCCCCCACTCCAGCGGCTCTTCGCCCCCTCTAACCACCGTTAAGTCCCCCCCCCCCCCAACTTCTACCCCCTCTCCTAATTCTTCGCCTTAGTCACAGTAGTTTATCCCCATCCCCCTCCCCCTAAAAGCCCCCCCCCCAGCACTCCACCCCACGCTCTCCAACCCCCCCATAGTAAACATTTCCGTAAAAATTAACTGCGGTTGGGTGAAAAAAGAGGCGGTCCTGGTTAGATATTAACGCGTTGCGGCGAGGCAGGCGAAGGGAGGGTGCGGGGAGAGGGGGGAGAGGGTGGGTGGGTGGGTGGGGGACACAGTTCTCAGATTTCTCAGAGTTTGGACATTGTGTGCAGGGGAGCGGGGTTTAGCGGCCAATTCATTACGCGGCGGCTTTGTTTTGTTTTCTTCGTGCGGGCGGTGCCAGTGTGAAACGTCGACCGCGGTGGTAAAATCCGAGGTGGGGTGGGGGTAGGGGGGGAGCCGTTTCCTCGCCGCGGGCCGAGCAGGAATCAGAATCTTTGATGGGCAATGTTTGTTTAGCCTCGAGAAATCCGATGAGCTATAAAGCTCTATTTTCACAAATGTCCAGTAGAACAGGACTTCCAAATACCAAAAAATAACTAAGACAAAGATCCCCCGTATGGCCTTAACAGACTATTGGGCAAAATGCTCTTAGTGAGCACTTATGAAGGGTACACAAGGGGGTGGGTGGCCAGCACCACGCCCGACCGCCTTTATCTCCCCAGCGGCGATGTTTACACACCGCACCATGTACTCATTCGAGGCTGAGTCGACTTCGGGGAGAAGAAAGTAAGTGGAAGAGCGGGGGGGGGGGCATGAGATCAGTTTGTACAATGGGTGGTGGCCGTGAGCGGGAATACGAACTCGGTTCGCCGGGTTCCTAGCGCAGTGCGCTAACCGCTACACCACCGCTCCCCGCACCCGACACATTGACACATGCGCAGCAGGGCCACGCCTGCTCACCGCGAGGAAGAGGAGGACCTCTTGCCGTGGCGACAGCGACTTGAGTGCGGCGCTCAAGTTAGAAAGACGGAGTTCCCTCGAGTACCCGATTCGTACGGCCTACGTTGCCTTTGCAGTGACCAACAGACGTCGCTTCAACGCAGCTGCCATCCCCGCCCCCCCACCCCCCCACGTGGTTCCCAAGTCGCGTGACGTGAAGTCACAGACCGTGTCCGGCCAGGTCGGTGCGCTAAAGCGGTTAACGCGCTGCGCGCCACGAACCCGGTCACCTAAGGTTCGATCCCTGGCCACGGATAGCATGCAGCAGCTATTGGTATCCCAGTCGGGTCCTGGGCACTCCCATAGGTCTACTTAGCCTTAAATGTGTACATTGAATCCACTCATCGTGATGGACTGTCGCCAATTTCGCTTTCACCAAAGTGACGCATCACACATTTGCACCCCGCTGCTTCCTCTCATCTATTTTATTCGCCACATCTCCACCTATTAACATCCACACGTACACCGCCCTTGCGTTGTCTGTAAAGCGCCGTGGTTAAGGCGCTCTATAAATGACGGCAAGGTTCAGATGCCGGCACCGGGGCAACCAAATGCGGCCGGACGTGGTGCTTGCCCATCGCCACGTGCACGGTTGTACTTTATTAATCCCTGATCCCTGCCATTACATACAATGAATCAAGAAAAGGTAAAAAAATTAAAAACAGCAATGTAATACAATACACTATTAGACATTGTTAAAAATAAATAAAAAGTCCATCCTGTGTGTTAGTGAATTTTTTAATAGTTTAGGCAGGAAATGACAGGAAATTCGTTCAAATAAAATAAAAAATTCTGGGGGGGGGACCCCAGACTTTCTGAAAGATTTGGTCCCCCCCCCAATGTTGACTCCATGGCTACGGCCTTGGACTGATCTAATGCCCCCTCTCATACTTTCTTATCAACACGTTGATTGTAAGAGTTGTGAAAGCGGCTACGGCTGCGTATCTCTCTTCACCCCCCCTCTGTATGTTCCCGTGAGGCCAGAAGACGGAGCGGGCTTACACCTTTTTAAATCCTTTATATTAAGTTCACTTGCGCGCTTACGACCGTGCAAATCTTTCGGTCGTTTTTTAACCCACTTTCCGTGATCCAATCGAGCTGATATTTTGCACACAGACACGTTGTGCGTGACAATTTATTTTCGTGAAATTTTTTTTCCAAAATTTTACACTTTTTGGGCAAATGTTTTTTATATTTAATTACCAATTGCTTAATGGTGACAGGCAATCATATGACCCATAGGTGGCAGCCATCTCAAGCCAGAGGACGAGAGGACTCTAGCCGCCACGCATATAAAGGATTTATAGTGAAAAACTTTGTTTTTACGGGTTAATTTTTATTGTTTCTGCCGCCTCTTGCTCCAATTCGTTTGCGACCGTCTTATGCAGACGCTCGCGGATGCGTTTATGTCACAGTGAGACTAAAACACGGAGCTTACCCGCAAGCCGCACCAAACGTTTCATGGCGCCTCTTGCCGTCACGTCGTATTTCGCGCATTTAATGATTCGCGTGCGTTTCGTCTACGACCGGTAAAACAATTCGCGTATTAATTGTGCGATATTCCTGTGTTCATTCTCTGCGATATTGATGGGAGGGGGAGGGGTGGGGGTTGATCTTTTGTTGTCGCTGTTCTCACTCCGCACCACGGATGTCCCTTGTAACAAAAACAAATCTGTATCCGGGAAACTCGCTAAACGGGTTAATCCGTGGAGCGCATAAAATCAACTTCTCGATAATTCCTCTTCATTCCAGCGGGTGTATCTATGACCGCACCGCCACGTGCGTGTGTGTGTCTGTATATGTGTGTGCGTGTATATGTGCGTGTGTGCGCGCGTGTGTATCTCTTGGAGGGCACGGTACAAGAAGAGCGTGGTTAATTGGACACAGACGCGGGACACTGAGGCCCCTCCCCCGATCATTGATTTACACCGTCCTGGAACTCCCCCCCTCCCCCCTCTAGGGGCGCAACACCCGCAGGACCACGACGGAAATTAAAAGCGAGGCTTTCAAAACGCGTCCCCCCTAAACTCGACTCCTAAATAAACAACAACAACCATTCTGTGTTTTGTTTCTTGTTGATGCATTCTCCGAAACCGGTAACCGTTTTTTATCGGTTACCGGTTTTTCCGCACGTAGAAATGTCTGGAGCGATAGACAGGCATGTTTAGGCGTTTAATTACAAAAACGCAGACAAACCACTGCTGTAGTGATGAGCATGATGATAATCTTAATTAGACTTTACAGTTTTAAACTTTGATTCAATACAGGGCATATATAACACATTCCTGCGGAGGGAGCTGGCAGGAACGTTGGGTTGCTCGGTCAATGGCCAGGGTCAACGGCGGCGTGGTGTATTCCGCAAATATGGCCGACTGTGAGGGCGGGCACAAGCCTGCGTGAGTAGGTTAAACGTTGAGTTTTATAAGGCCACCACGGGGTGACCAGCCCCTCCCCACCCAGCCCCACCCCTCCCCACCCCCCCCCCCCACCCAGCCCCTCCCCACCCAGCCCCTCCCCACCCTCCCCACCCAGCCCCTCCCCACTCTCCCCTCTCCACCCAGCCCCACCCTTCCCATTTTTGGATGCACGACGGACGAACGGACACCATAATCCCCTGTGGGCTGGTGGAACCAGGTGGTTCCTATCAGTAACATATTCATGATGCTACAATAGTCAGTGGACAGGGCTGAGTGTAGTATTAGGATTACGGCAATTATAATAGTATCCTTTAGTTATCCGGTGAAGCCCCAGGGAGCCTTAAGATAAATGTTCACACGGACCGTGCATTGGGATGACTGGTTGATTCCACTTCAGCGGGATGTTTTGCATGTGCGAGGAAAACAAGAAGTCCCGGAGAAAGCTCACGACGCATAGAGGGGATAGCACGCAAAGGTCCACCACCAACATCATCATTATATAAACTTTACTTTTCTTAGAATCAACAACTAATAATAAACTGGGACATGTCTCCCAGTGTGATTGGGTATTTCTTTTTTGACAGAACCGCGGCGAACCGCAACAGGGTGTCAAAACACCGTAAACAACACGACTATTGTGCGTTAAAAATTAACCTAACGCAGGGTTGTGCCATCTGATGTAGCCCACGTGGATCGACCGAGTTATATTTATAAAAAGTCAAAACAAGTAAAAAAAAATTAACCCGTAAAAACAAAGTTTTTCACTATAAATCCTTTATATGCGTGGCGGCTAGAGTCCTCTCGTCCTCTGGCTTGAGATGGCTGCCACCTATGGGTCAGATGATTGCATGCCAGCATTAAGCAATTGGTAATTAAATATAATATTTTTGTCCTAAAAAGTGTAAAATTTTGGAAAAAAAAATTCACGAACATTAATTGTCACGCACAACGAGTCTGTGTGGAAAATGTCAGCTCGATTGGATCACGGGAAGTGGGTTAAAAAAACGACCGAAAGATTTGCACGGTCGTAAGCAAGCAAGCAAGCGCGCAAGTGAACTTAATATAAAGGATTTAAAAACTCTTTACATAAGTAAATGTGTTGATTACTTTCCCAAAAGTTTGGCTGCAGGGCCTGCTACGAGCGCATCGTATCTAGCTCACCTCCGATTAGCACGGTTTGTTACATACGGTGCGAAAGAAGTTGAACATACATACACTATCAGCAAGAATGGATCAATACGTGCAAAGTCGGGCCCGGTTTCGACACTCAGAGTATCATCAGCAGTCAGGCTTGCATGAACCAATGCCGCTGTCCGATGTTAACACGCAAGGACCCCTTTGTGCAATAAATGGGATATTATGCATATGGAAGTTTGTCGAACTAAGACCCACTGTTGATTAATTTGTGTGATGTACGAATAACAACAATTGTTTGCCATGTATATGCAATAAAAAAAAACACGTATTGAGCGTCGATGTCAAAGCTAAACAAGTCAAATACGAGACAATAGCTTTTTGCAAGAGCGCGTGTGTGGTGGAGTCACGTGTGTAGTGTCGTCACGTGTGCAGTGTCGTCACGTGTGCAGTGTCGTCACGCGCTGCCCGTGCGTCGTGTCTTAAACAACAACAAAAAGCCTCCTCCAGGTCACGTGTCCACACAGACGAGTTCACGAACCCGCTTGCTGGATTACCGCCCCCAAGCCCACGGAGTTTTCACAAACATAGCCGTGATCCACCAACCCTCGCCACCGCCGTACAGTGGCGTGGCTATCGAGTGCGCAGGCGGTGCAACTGCATCAGAGCCCACGGGCGGGGTGGGTGGGAGGGAGGCATTCAATTCATTGCATGCATGCTGAACTTCTTTTGCACCGCACGTAGCCAACCGTGCTAAATCGGAGGCGCGGAGCAATGATTAATCGCTTGCACAAGGACCAATGGCAATCACGCCACCACCACCGGTGGTGCTGTGGGGGAATCTGCCGCAGAACGCTGGGGGAGGGGGAGGGGGCGGGGGAGGGGAGGGTCGAGGTGACGCGGCGTGCGATGTGGGAACTCCGAGTTGAGTTCCTGCGCTCACCTGGAGGCACTTAGTGGGCAACTTAGCACGGGCAAGGACAGCGCGGCCTCCTGCAGGCGCCACATGGACACTCTCCCTCGCGCCCTCTCTCCTCCACGCGAGCGAGCGACGCGGAGCTGTGGTGGTGGGAGGTTTTTTTTGGGCACTTCCCATCGTAAAAGGATAAAGGCGCAGCCACGAAATGATTTGCCCACGTCACTGCTGGCGGAACGGGGTCCTCCGCTCGAAGGGGGCTCGAGAGTGCGCGCCACTCTAGCGGAGGGTGCTTTGGCCTACTCTTCCACGCTGGACAAGTGTCTTGGAGAGTTATGATTAGCCACACTTTACCCCACCGCGCGTGCGAACAGCCCATCGACTAACCTTGGCGTGCACATGTAGACTGTACGACTGGGGTGGCCCAGTGGCTTTGGAGTGGAAGGGAGAATTCAATCCATCGGTTCTCAACTGCCGCGCCTGGAAATCGAATCGGCGACCTCGAGAATGCAAGTCCAGCGCGTTTCCTGCGTTCCCCACGGCTCGCGACAAACGAGCGGCACGTCCAGTCGCCTCGACATCCCATTGCCACGCTTGCCGACTCAGCCGTCCGTCCCTTCAGTGAACTTCGTTCTTACGAGAAGGTCATGCAGGTTAAAAAAGAAAAGAAACCTTCGTGACTTTTACCGAAAAAACAAAGAGTATGGATCCTTGCAGTCACGAAAACTTCAAATCTAGAATTGTTCTTACGACTCTGGCTTCATATTCTTGGTTCTTTCGGTAAAGTCACGTAGAAGGGAAATGATAAATGTAATGTTAATATAAAACAAAAAAAAAGAACTCTCACGACGTTTATTGTTTTATATTAATAATATGTTATTATTTCCCTTCTACGTGACTTTACTGAAAGAACCAAGAATATGAATCCCTGCAGTCACGAAAGCTTTAAATCAAACGACTCTAGCTTCATTTAATATCAGCTGGGGTGGTGGGGGTGGGGTTACTGATAGAGGAAAATAAGGTCCCGACGTTTCAGCCGACTGGCCTTCTTCACGATACATGTTTCAGGGATGTCCTCTATAAGGCAATGCAGAATTTTTTTTTTAATAAATGACCCTTCATGTTAATTGGGCGAACTAATTAGATGCATCTGTACGATCCCATACTTAACAAGGTGGCATGTATCAATACGCAATTGCCACACCATGATGATAATACTCTGTTCAGCGTCATTTATTTATCGAGGAAAGCCTCACCGAGTCTTGAGATTTTTTCAGGAGGGTCCTGTTAGTTTATGAAGTTTGTAGAGCCGGCTTTCCAGGATTGGGCAAAACGTATCCCACGTTTTCACCCAAACAACGGAAGATCAGCACAGACTAAGCGTTTCTAACCCAACGATAAAACTAACAATAACATATTTAATAATCACAGTTAAGAGACAAACCAACACATATACTATAAAAAAAAACATTAGGAATGTTTGGCCAAAGTCATGACGAATACGCGCTTGGCTTGTGTGAGGAGCTCCAGGTGAAACGAGCCACGTACGTGGGCGGATACACCGCTCCAAATATTCAGAAATCGACCACTGAAAGCACCGCCATCTCCTGGCCACCTCGCAGCCAAAGCTGGGCAACGCCTCTCCGCCGTTCTCCGAACATTCGTCCAATCGTCCACCAGTTGTAATCGGTCCGCGATCGCTTCTTTTACCGCGTGATTATCTCAAATACCCCATTTGCTGTCGTGATATGAATCACTCTTTATCCAGGAAGCCACAATGAATCGTTAGGACTCCAGTCACAACAGGAGGGTCCTGCCACATTTGGGTATTTTTTAAATTTTAAGATGTGTTCAGCCGATTAATGAGTTGTTTATTAAACGTGTGGGCGGAAACCGGAGCACCACGTGCAGGGGGTGGGGGGCAACTCTATCCCCGTACAGATGGAAACAGATGACAATGATTGCACTTGCTGTACCGCTTTCTCATGGCGAGCCAGCGTATGGCACCTTCTCGAACCCCAGGGGAAGCGATGATCCATCAACCCTCGCTGCTGCTTCCAGTACCTGCATGGCTACAGGCAGCCTCTTGCAGCAGCCACCACCGCTACCCGGCTGGATACTCGGACATCTCGAGATGTCCCACCGCATGGCAGGCGCAGTACGCATTACGCAGTGGGTGATGGTGGTGGTGACACAAGTACTGTACTACTCACGTTCCTCTCGTGCACGTGGCGAGCACGGTTGGCCACGTTCGGTGCGAAAGACGTTAAACATAAATTGATTATTTCTATCCACAAAGAGAAAATCTCTATAATGCGCTTTGCATCACTCACATGCGGCTATGCGGCTCGGACGCGAGGCAGCGCTGTGCTGCGTTTATTCTCATCTGCCCGCTGCTGAGCAGGCGGCCGTCTCTTCCCCGTGCAATGTCGCTTTGTGTGCCATTTTCTTTTGTTTTCGGAACGCATCTACTACCCTACTACCCGCGCACGAAGCGAAGGGAACCTGTGCGCTCGCCATCGTCAACAACAACAAACCACAGCCCTGCTGAACAAACAAAAAACTTGCCTGGATCAGATTCGGCGCCCCCCCCCCCCCTCTTGGCGTTTTAAATCCACACGCATTCGATGCAGGAGCTGCCTGGGGCATGGCTCACGCCAGAGGCGGCGTTGGTGACCATGCACGGCATGCGTATTTGTGCGTTGTAAGAGTACATCATTCGTAATCCACACACTTTAATCCACGCATTTGTGATCCAGGATGCGACTCGCTGACCCAACGGCCAAACCTTCCTGGACATCCGTGAAAACGAGCTGCACAGCTCGTCGGATTCTTCCAGGATAAACACAAATTTGCTGTTTAAGACACGTGCATCTTGAAGAAAGGC
>CM025609.2:8525630-8536808 GCA_014621495.2 Entosphenus tridentatus
CACTCTACTCCCCTCCACACACTCACCTACCTCTCCCCTCTCATCTCTACTCCCCTGCGAGTGCAGACGTGCGATTTCACAGTCATAACTTTTATTCAGGTCATAGCTTCCGTTGGCAATGGTCTCGCGATCCAACGATTCCACCTAGCTCCAGGACATGAGCTGATTTCGTCGTTCCATCTCCGTGGCGGACGTCACCCCTATCGGTCGGATTCCCTCCTTTGCCTGCCACTGGGTCGTTAGTCCCGACCCGCAGGCACCATGGACAGAGCACGGCCGACGATAGTGACGGCGAATCCCGTCGTCTCGGTGGCATGGGTTCTAACGATGCGGCCGATTTAGCATTGATTCTTAAGCTCACGATGCACGCCTAGAATCGCGGGCGCAAGATCAACGTTACACCGCTCCGCGCGTGTTGCGTGCAACCTAACGGGGTGACCGTGCCCGTTGCCTCGTTGCGCTGGACATCGGCCTTCGGTCTCCGGCGGGGCAGGCATGAGAGAAGCGATGACACGAGGGGTCTGGCCGCCGCGTGACCCACAATGGCGAGCGTGGCAGGCAACGTGGTAAACTATTGCTGCCGGGCGACACGGGCGCAGGAGGCCAATAGGCTGATGGACCAAAATAACACTTTGATTCTGTTCGTATGTAGTGTGACAGAGCCTTGCATTTTCGTCATTTAAATAACCATCAGTTCACCGTCTTATATCGTGTTATAGATCTATACAATGCTACTGCTATCCTCTCCTTGGCTGATGGGCCCCATGGAGTGGTCTGGCCTACTCTGATGTAATTAAGCAATGATCGAGTTTCTTTCGACTGGAGTGTCACAACATATTTCTTCCCGGCGACAACAAAAAAATAAATCCACTTTATTTCTACGCCATGCAGCTCTTCTTGACGGTGCACGATATCACACGATTACCTTCGTGTTCCCATTCGGACGATGCGACAGAACAACTTCTGAAGTGAACTTCAAAATTTCCCTTTGCCATCTCCACTCGGGGCTCACTTTTTACGTGGCTTCCATGGAGAGTTTGGTGGTTGTCAATCAAACTGATTGTTTTAAGTCTCAAAGCTGGGATAGATTTGGTGGAAATCCAATTGTATTATTATTATTATGGTTTGTTTGTGCAGCCTGCGTGACTTGGCTGAAACCATCAACGCCCTCCGCTTGAGAGCGTCTGGTTTACTCACAACCCAATAACCCAGTTTACGTGCAGCTCCGTGCCTCTGTGAGATTGTTTCTCCCCGTGTGAGCCATTGGTGACTGACTGCTACCATTAACTCGCTACACCCGAGAAGTCGGTCTAATCACTGGTTACATGACCCCAGATTCTAACCCAGGATCTCAGTGACACTGACTCAGTGCTCTGCTCGCTGATCCACCCGGTTACATCTGTTACCTGGCTTCTCCCCCTCATCCCCCTCCCCACTCCTCCTCCGGTGTGACGGTGCCGCCTCTTGCTACGTCGGACCTCGGACTTCACAAAGCCCTTGCAAGCGACGGGAAACCCTTGTGGCCTCCCGTCGCCCCTTAACCCTGGAGCTGCCATGCCACCTTCACCACGTGGCTTCTCTGTCACCGCATTCATCATAAATAATTTGGCACTCCGCATCTCCCAGGAGGTGCCTCCTCCGTCGCTGCGTGTGACCTTGTGCAGCCCGCCCGCTCGCTCCTCGGCAATGAAGCCCCGGTGCCCGTGCGTGTCGCGCCTCGTTTAACCCTCGCGCCGCTGCGCCCACCGCGTGCAGACACCGCTTCGTGGGGGCCGGCGCGAGGGGCTCGCCGAGGCCGCCCCGCCCCGGCGTAAAGACGGCGTGGGCCTCCCTGCTGCAGTGCCTGCCCTGCCCGGCCTTCCCGTGCCCACCGCCGCCGCCGCCTCCTCCGCCCCAACAGCAGCAGCAGCAGCAGCCGGGGCACAACGACGCCTTCCCGTTTTGCTGCTGCGGCGGCCGCGACGCTTGCGCCCCTTCCTCCTCCTCCGCCGCCGCCGCCGCCGCCGCCGCCGCCTCCTCGTGCTTCTTCTGCTGCTGCTGCTGCCTCCCTCTGCCCGGCTGCTGCCGCTGCTGTCCCCCCGGCGGCGGCCAGGGCGGCGGCCAGGGCGGCCAGGGCGGCCAGGGAGGCGGCGGCGGGGGCGGCGGTGGCCCCGGCGGCCAGGGCGGCGGTGGCGCCGCTGGCGGCTGCTGGCCCCTGCCCGCGTGGCCCTGCCCGGCGGCGTGCCCGTGCCTGCGCCGCTTCACGGCGTGCGTGTCCCCGCGGCCGCACCCGCCGGCGGCAAACGGGGCCCTCGGCGACAGCGACGAGGGGCGGCGGCAGCAGCAGGCGCAGCAGCAGGCGGCGCCCTCCCTCAGCATGGTGAAGCTCACAAAGTCCAAGACCTTCCAGGCGTACCTGCCCAACTGCCACCGCAAGTACAGCTGCGTGCACTGCCGCGCGCACCTGGCCAACCACGACGAGCTCATCTCCAAGGTGCGTCGCCGCTCACCTGCGCTTGCTTCCTCTTCCTCAGCCGTCTTGTCGACCTCCCTAAGTCCCCAACCACGCTCTTTCCTGTGCCGCAACTGTTGCTTAGCTTTGGTCCACGTTTATTTTGTCTCTGCTTCCATAGTCTGGAACTCCCTGCTTCCCCCCCTGTTCAAGTTCAGGCTCAAGGCCTTCCTTTTACCTCCGCCTACGACTGACTGCCTTCTTGTCTCTGTCAATTAAATATGCACACAGTCTTTGTTTCATGTCTAGTGACACGTCGCGCTGAGACAGGATTTAAATTCACATTGTATTCATGGTAATGATTGGACAATTTTACAATTCACCCCTGCATCCCAATTAATTGGCGAGGCAACCATTCGGCAAGCAGCGTTGGGTGAGGAGAGAGATATTTGTAGGCCAGCTGTTGATCACCGTGCTTTGCTGCCAGGACGTGACTGAAGGCCCTCGGTTAATCCAGGGATGGAGAACCTTTGACCTTTGGCCCACGACTTTATTTCACACGGCCCGTGTCCACATGAGGCCCGCCACTTTGAAATCGGCATCAAATTATATTTACCCATGACTGCAAGCATTTCAGCTGCACCAATCGGTTACTAGAGGGGGAATTATATTACAACTGGCAACAACGCTGCGTTTGCAATTTTAGCGCACTCATTCACCGCTAAAGATGAGCCGTCATAATTGTTTGCATTATTATAGGATCGGCCTGTCTATTAATTTGTGGCCCTCTGCCTGAGGTGTTTGTGAATTCTATTCGGCTCCCGGCAAGAAGACGGTTCCCCACCCTGGGTGTAATCGGTCAAGTGCAGGCCAGGCCGCCCCCACTGCCCCCTATGGGTGGGCAGTATCATCCTCTTGTTGATGCAGCTGTCTTGAGATTTCTTTTGAACAGTGTTCCCAAATTGAGTAATAATACCCCACTCGGGACAACGAGTTTACATGCCGCTCTTCCCTCTTCCGGTATCGTGATATATTATTTTTCGCATCGGCAGGACCCTCCTAAAAAGAGAGCCGTGGGACTCGATGAGGCTTTCCCGGTCAAACAAACGTAATAATAGTAATGATAATAACAATGTCCCAGATTTATTTTTTGTAGCTCATAGGTGCCAACCCCAGCGTTGGCACCCTGCCAGGGATATAATCCGAGTGCCCTTTGCCAAGGGCGGCGTTGCGTGCAGTGCACTTTGAGTAGCTGTCGGCGAGAGGCAGAGTGACCGCTCCTGCGGGCCGTGTCTCACAGCCTATGAGTGCGAGGAGCAAACGTCAGATTGGGGAACATCGTTTGCAGCGGTGTCGTGCGGTTCGCTCACGGGCGTTTAGGCTCAAGACGTCATCCGTTGCCGCTGCCGCCGGCTGGCAGTCAAGCGACCGGCGTCTTTGTGTGACGAAGACGATGGTTGTTTGGCCGGACCAGAGGTCACTTGAAGTACGCTCAGAGGGAGTTCTGGGGTGTCCGCTTCCGCGGGCGCCTTGCGTGACACGAAGGGTTGCGTGCTGCTCTGGCGATTGGGATAAAATTGGGGGAAATTGTTCTGGGGAACGATGCAATTTTTTTTATCTGGTCTTAAGATTCTTCAAAATAGTAAAACATATTTTACAGACCTTAGCCAGTCCACTGTTTAGATGGAGGCCACCCTACGCCGTTGTTGGGCCATACTTCACCACTCTGGACAATGCGGGTGGGTGAAGGGTGGAGCCCAGTATGAGCTCAGATATAACTCGACACTCCGGATCAGATCAGAATCAGAATCTTTATTTATCCTCGAGAAATCCGATGAGCTATGAAGCTCTTCTTTTCACAGATGTCCAGTAGGAGCGGGTCAGGAAGTTACAACAACAAGCAATACACAAACACACGATAGGAGTGCAAAAGTATAGGAAAGGTAAGCAAATTAGTAAAAATGTATACTGAATATAGATAAAGTTTGTAAGTTCAAATTGCATAAGTACACCGATTCCAAGGCATGGGCAATGCAGCAAAACAACAGCAAAAACAGTCCCAGACCACACCAAGACAACACACAGTCCATCAAAAACAATTGCACATTATAATTGAATTAGTGAAAAATGGGTAAGGATGAAAGTTACAAATCACAGTTGCAAGTGCAGCCGTATCCACCACCAATCTTCTGCTTCGTGGCATTTTTTGAAGGCAGATTTACGATGTTAAACGAGGGATCAAGGTTGTTTCCCAAGCGTCGATGCTGCAACGGAAAAACGCCTTGTCACTCTATTCCCACTCGCCCTTGGCTGACACTAAATGTCACCAATGTCAGCAGTGTGCACGAACCACTCTTCACATACGCCACCGACTCCGTGCCACGGAAATATTCAGAAGTAATGTTTGCACACGAACGGGGTGGGGGGGGGCTCCCCCAGAATCCAGCGAGATACGGCCGTTCCACTCGGCAGAGGAAATCTTCGAGTTAGTGCTTAAACAGGATGAATAATTCATCTTGCGTTGTAAGCGCGCCCAACTGGAGCCATGTGACCGTGAGCTCCTTCCAAAGGCACCGGTTCTGCCGGTGCTCGCTCGTAAATCGGACGGAAACATCTCCTTAAGACTCACCACGGCTCTGCGCTCACCTTGTCACATCAAGCGCAATTATACCTGCGGTGGCGAGATGTTAACTCCCTCGCCTGGTATGCAGGAGGTCGTGGGGTCGATCCCGACCCTGACGCCTGCTATATATTTGGAGTTTGCATGTTCTCCCCGTGGTTGCGTGGATTTTTCTCCGGGTCCTCCGGTTTTTCCCTCCACATGTATAAACGTGCATTTCGAGTATTTGGCTGCTAGAAACTTCCACGTGATAAGCCACTTAGACGAGCTATCATTTGTGGCCAGGTCACTAGCTGAGTGGGCCTTATCTGGTAAAATAAATAAAATTACCGCCCTTTTGTCAATCCGCTGCTGGATGACGGCTTCTCCATGCCCGTGCGTGTCATGGGATGGTTTCTTTGAACGTACTTGACACTGGTCGACGCGGGTTGGCGAATGTGAAACGCGAGCTTGGTCGTGGGACCATTGAAGTACGCTGCTGCCCAGGGAGTAGCCGCACGGCAGTGCCGCGTGATCCGATGCGTTCCTGTGCCCTGGATGTCTCTGCATTTATAATCCGCTTCGCTGGAAGGAGCGCCTTAACAAAGTGGGCGGTGGTTTTAGTTAATGCAGCTACATACTATTAACACTCCTTCCCTTTATTAATGTTACCCCTATCCCCTCCCTTTGATGCTGCTAATCCTGCATAATGCACGGACATAAGTAGTACTAATCACATACCTGCATTTCCCATAAATATGCTAAATTCCTCTTGATATGCAAATTATTTTGTCAAGGCGCCCTCCCCCCCCTTCCAACCCAGCTTAAATATACGCTCCAAGCGTGGTGCTGTTTCATTCAGACGCTGTCTCCCCGACAGACGTGGTCTTCACCTGAGGACGGCTGCTTGCGTTGTGGCCGAAACGTCGTGAGAAGTGTATTTTATTATGTTTTATTTTATTATTTTATTATTTCCATTCTACGTGACTTTACCGAAAGAACCAAGAAGATGAATTCCTGCAGTCACGAAAGCTTTAAATCGAAAAGTGGGTCAGGCTCCCTTGAATTGGCATCGACGAGCCCGGGCTAGTGAGAGCCGCATTAAGATCCTGCCAGCGATCGTGAATGCATCTTCCTTGCACCCACACGAGTTGGGGCTTGGAGGGGGGGGTGGGGGGTG
Source organism: Entosphenus tridentatus (assembly GCA_014621495.2). NCBI lineage: Eukaryota > Metazoa > Chordata > Hyperoartia > Petromyzontiformes > Petromyzontidae > Entosphenus > Entosphenus tridentatus. The sequence goes on from CM025609.2 coordinate 8,531,841, forward strand.
GTGGCGGGGGGCAAGGTCAGCCAGGTGTGTGGCTGGGATAGCGGGCGGGCAGGCAAGTGGGCGGGTGGGGCGAGCGGGCCGGCTGGCTGGCGACAGCTTTCTATCCCCGTGGGCGAGGGTTTACGCCGCCAATCGCAGTGGCGCTGCCGTGGACGTCGCTGATCCGCGCGGATCCAGCGTTGAAGTGTGGCGGCGGCGGCGGCGGCAGCTGTCGTTGAGCGACCCTAATGGCCTCTCTCGGTGGGGCGGATTTCGAGGGGCCCGAGTCTGAATCCTCAATGCCGAGGTCCAAACGACGGAAGCTGTCGAATGGATCCGGTTGATTTTTTTTTTAATTCGAACCGAAAACAGAAATCATCCAGAATGCGCCAACCTTGTCAAAGCTAAGACGGATCGAGCCTGGTTCGTGCTTGAATGGTAGACCGCCTGGGAATGCCACGAGTTGTATGTACGTTTGTTGAACTTCTTTCGCACCGTACGTAGCCAACCGTGCTTATCGGAGGCGTGGACAGTGGGGTGGCTCGGAGATGGCAGTACAGTATTGGAATGTATCAGTGTGGAGCTCGAAGCGTTATCCACTCATTTCCGTTGGTTTTCTTTGGTTGCTCCCGTTTCTTCTCACAAGCTAAACACGTGAAATGTGCAGGCTCTTCCTGAATGTGTTTTGAGGCTCGTCGCTGATTTCAAAAAAAGGCATTTCTATTATTGCTTTTATTATCGTCATAATCCTAAATAATTCTTCATACAAATTCTCACAATGCTATGGTCCTGCATAATACATGCACTAAATCCAAAGGATTAAAGAGGATTAGATGGATTCCTCCCACTGACATTGACGTGGTGAAAGCCAATTATGAACACAGATGCTGGGTTTCGGAGGGGGCTCGTCATCATTCGTCGAGTGGGATTGGCTAAACTTAGATTGTTCCCGGAATCCGTGGGCCGGGGGGGTGAGGTGTGGGCCGGCTATATAAAGGTAGACTTTGCATCTCTGCCGCCCGTGCCTGCTTAGGATTAAGTTGCCATCCGAATGAATCCACCCTGGGGCGTACTCGGCGCACGTCTGAACTGAGCCTATTTAAATCCTTTATATTAAGTTCACTTGCGCGCTTGCTTGCTTGCTTACGACCGTGCAAATCTTTCGGTCGTTTTTTAACCCACTTCCCGTGATCCAATCGAGCTGACATTTTCCACACAGACTCGTTGTGCGTGACAATTAATGTTCGTGATTTTTTTTTTCCAAAATGTTACACTTTTTAGGACAAAAATATATTTAATTACCAATTGCTTAATGCTGGCATGCAATCATCTGACCCATAGGTGGTAGCCATCTCAAGCCAGAGGACGAGAGGACTCTAGCCGCCACACATATAAAGGATTTATAGTGAAAAACCTTGTTTTTACGGGTTAATTTTTTTCCAATTTCAGTCTCGGCCAAGCGTCAGTTGCGTGCCGCTCTCGTGAATGCTCTCGGGCCGTGGACTGCAGTGGAAAACCAGAAACGTGCGCGACGTAGAAGCTCGCACGAGGCCGACATCCCACGAACTCCGATCGGGAGCTGAAGCGCCACAGTCTCCGAAACGCGACGACGAGTTGAACCGCGCGTGCACGTGCGCGCGTACACGTGCGTGCGCGCGCGCGTACACGCACACACGTGTACGCTTTGCAACGTGTGGTCCAAACAATAACTCTTGCGGAATTGTTTCATGGGAACTGTGGGGAGGATGGGCACGGAATGCGCTCTTTAATAAAACGTTTATCTCATGACAAGCTTCCACACACTCCAGTGTGCATGCCGAGTCACCTGACTCAGCAGAGCCAATCACAGGAGCAGGCCCCGTCACAGTGTGAAAATGGCACCACGTGAGTTATCGTAAAGAAAGAGCGATGATGCGTCATCAGGTTTTATTTAAGAATGGCTGAGCAGGTGATATGTCTATAGCTGTGCGGGAGAGTGGGCACCTGGGTCTGGTGATGGAGGACGTTTTTTTAAGCTGTAACCTTGAGTTTGGAGAAGTCGTTCAATGGCGTCTGGGGTCATCGGGTGAATTCCGTGTTTGTGTCTCTTGAGGAAACGCGAGTGGGGGCAATGGTCGTCGCGATGCGAGTGGTGGACCGCAGCTTCATCGCAGTCACGCAGGCGACTCCTTCATTCCCCATTTGAGGAGGAAGTTGTCGCACCTGCCGTGCAGTGCTTAACAGGGTCAACTTTTGTGATGAACTGGGGAAGTCGCCCTCTGAAACACTGTCGATTGTTACACTAGCTATGCATGCAATTCATTGTACATGTATGTATGTATTAATAGTGCTCAAAATAGTTTTTTGGCGCGTTGGGTCATTAAACGGAAAAAAAAAAGCATTTTCCCTTCCACGTCCACGGGCTATTTTGGCGGGAACGGAATTACAACGCGTGTGTTGGATTGTTGGATCGCAGGACAACGAGAGATGGCTGATGGCTCGGTGAGCCCTTCGTCCAGCAGTGCATCAATCGTGTCCGACGATGATCAGGGTCACGATTATTTGGGCTTCTGTCGAGTGTCAGTGTTCTTTACGCAGCAGTTTGGTGCGATGCGGAAGAGAACCGGTTCCATACTGAACCTGCATTATTGCGCTTGGCGAGTTGATAGAAACCTCGCCTGGTATACAGGAGGCCGTGGGTTCGATCCCGACCCTAACGCCTGCAAATTTGGAATTTGCGTGTTCTCCTTGTGGTCGTGTGGGCCACGTGATAAGCCACTTCGTTGGGCTATCATTTGTGGCCAGGTGTTGCTTCTTAAAAATAGCTATTTAGCTAAGTGGGGCTTACCTGGTAAAATTACCAAACAGTTTAGTGCAATTCTATTACTGTCCAGTTACCCCTCTATATGGATGTCTGTTAAACGTGTTGTGCGTGGGGGTGTGTGTGTGTACGCGAGCTTCTGTTCATAGAGAAATTGCCAAAATATATATCGAATAATCATCGTCATCATCCATTGCATGAAAACCTTCTCTACCATTGTCGCCACCCTTCACGGTCAGGCGATGCCGTAATCCATCTCGCTGCGGCACATAAACTGGTGGTGAAAATGTAGTCTCATTGGAAGCATAATGATCGTGAGTGGGTCAAAGTTCAAGAGGTCAAAAGAGCCAATGCCGTTGATGTCATCATCATCCCAACAACATCACTCAGTTGACCTTTGGTCTTCGGGGGAATACAAATGTTCGTATGAGAGAGCTTGGCAATAACCAACTTGAAACATGACAATGTCATTGGATCTCCCCCGTTGCGCATCACAGTCTAACTTCCTGTTGCATTATCATGCACTGTGGGTGAAGTGTAGGAAATATGACGCCTTTTTTTAGGATGCATTTACCTGTCGTCGTATATATTCCAGTTGTGATATTGTCATCGCGTAATGGGAACAAAAAATTCGGATCTCTCGCAGCAAGCAGTGCACCACCCTGCCTTGCAGAGGCCCAGAAGATGATCCCACGGAACTACTTGTGGGAGAATCACACACGAGGGACACAACTTGTGTACGCTTGAGAACCTAGTTTAATCACAACTCAGTCGATGTTAGTCTACGCGCAAATCTAGATTGAAAACTCCAATGGAGACTAGGCTCTAAGAAAAGCTGTCTCGGGTGTGGACCAATCAACTTCAAGGACAGTGCATATCATTATCATTATCAGAGTTGTTTCTTTTTGTTTGCATTTTGACTGTTTGTGTTGTGGTTATTGCAAACATGATCCCTTGTATAAATGTGTCAGTTTTTGTACCAGTTGAAAGGGTAAAAACCTATTACTATACTTCATTTCTTTAGAACTGATTTTTGTGTTTAATTGGTTGTCCTTCCCCCGCACCTCCGATTAGCAGTTATCTCCGTGCGGTGTGAAATAAGTTCAACATACGTACAATCTATGCGTCTCTATGCCAGTCATTGGTAACGAGGCTGAAACCGTCAACTCCCTACGCTTGAGACCCCGGTTTAAAAGCACAGGGAAGCTGTAATCTATATTCGAACCCAGGATCTCAGCAGGGCCAGGGCCGTGCGCTCGCACCAAAGCCGGCCGATCACATCACGAAAATATGATTGTCAGCCGAGGTCAACACACCCTCATAAATGCTACGCCACGCTCATTGCTGACTTGGTCCCATTCCTGGAGCGTGCTCCTTGAGCTGGCTCCAGTTGATCGATCTTGCAGCTCGTTTCCATTGTTTGCACGCAATCTGAAAGACAACCGTGGGAGAGACACGGCATGTTTCAAAAACCCATCCAGTGCCTTGGCTGGTGCCCCCTGGGGTCAGCAGTGGAGATGTCAGAAGGGGTTTTCTTTTTTTTACTTCCCCGTGACCAAACAAAAACCCAATGTGACGAGAAGTGAACCGATGTTGAGAGATGATAATCTCACCCCCAGAGTGAAACGCAGCAGATACGCCAAAAGGAGAGCACCGTTGTGAATTTTCAATTTATTTTTGTCGTAATCTGTTGGCAGAGCGCCACCACCACCTACTGTGCGCTGATGCGGCCCAGATCCAGTATTGTGGTGATGGGGGGGGGCTCATTGTAGGGGAAGCGCCGCGTGTGTCAACAACAACAACAACAGCCGCTGTTCACAACTAAGTGGCGGCGACGTCACCACGGCGCTCGTGCCAGGCCAGTGGCACTTGGAGGCCACGTGAAATGTCGAAGGGTCGTTGGCAGGAGGTCACGGAATAGACCCAGGTGCCATGTGTTAACTGACTGAGATGACTGGCAGATGCACCAACTGTGCTCCACACCGTGCCAGCCCTTTTAGCCACCCGCTCGTTGTTGTGAGCGTCGCTCCTCCGCCCTCCGTTGTTGCTGGAGGGCGACGGCCTCCCAACTGCCCAGCAGCAGCGTCCTTCACGCGCCTCCTCCACCTCTCTCAAACCCACTCTTAGCGCGCAGCCTGAATGATGCGAACCGACATCGACTGCCAAGAATATATCAGGTGGTGGTGGTG
>CM025609.2:8566808-8577565 GCA_014621495.2 Entosphenus tridentatus
GGTTCAGAGGAGGGGCCTAAGGGAGGGGGGGTCAGGGGAGGAGCCTAAGGATATGGGGGGTTGGTCAGGGGAGGGGCCTAAGGGAGGGGGGTAATGGGAGGGGCCTAAGCAAGGGGGAGGGGCCGATAGTTAAGGGGGCTGGCTACCTGCCTGGCTGCCTGGCTACCTAAAGTCAATTTATCTTTTATACAGGTAGGAACAACAGGTTCCACACTGCCCACCAGGTATGAGTTGTCTGTCTGTCGTGCACGAATGCGCTGTCCAACCAAGTTCCTACCTGCCCACTCCGAAGGAACGTGTTCCCCTGTGGGCTGGTGTAACCAGGAGGTTCCGACCAGTAACAGCAGCAACTGGGGAGATGCGTGCACAGAGACGCTCGTCTGTCCGTCACCGTGAGCATCCGAGTACCCGCACGAATCGGCTTCTGCCATCGCAGGGCACTTTGCGGCAGTGGCACAAAGTGGCACGCACAGGCGCCGGTGTTGCCAGCTGCGACCGTATCGACGCGCACGGGTGCCAGGTGCTCACTTAAGGCCGAGTTCACCTAAAGGAGGCACAAGACCGGTTCGGATATCACTCGCCGCTGATATTAGCCGAGATACACACGTGCACACACAGCATCAAGGACATTCAATACCACTCCATTCCCTACCCCGTGGATGGTACACTAGGTCTCACTTAATGGGCCGTCAATTAGGAGCAACTTAAATTACCTTTTGCCCCCACTAAAGTGCCTTGCGAGGCGCAGCTGTCACTCCGAGTAATGTAGAGACCCTGGGATGCAACGACTGCCAGCTGGAGCTCATTGCATAATGCCAGCCAAGGTAGCGGCTTATCGTGAACAAAGAAAAAGGTCGAGATGCAGCACCTGCAATTTTCTCTCTCACATCACTGCGAGCGGAAGGGTCTCCACTGGAGAGGAGTTCTAAGGCAGCCCCTCTAGAGGGTATTTGGCCTACTCTTCCACGTTGGTCACGTGTCTTGGAAGAGGTGGGAGAACCCACACCTTGCCCAATCACATGCGACTGGGCAAGGTGTGGTGCGTCCAATTATAATGCTGCTGGGTGGACATTGGTGGTAGTGAGATGTAAGAAAGTTGCCCATTCATTCAACTGCCGTACGGGAAGACCGATTCAAACCGGTCATCCCTGGAGAGTGTTTACAGCAAGGCCGTAACATTGGGGGGGGGGGGGGGGCAAATCACCCAGGGGGTTTGGGGGGTCCCCCCTCCCAGAAAAATAATAATCTAAATTTGAAAACTAATTTCCTGCCATTTCCTGGCTAACATATAAAAAAATTCACTAACACATAGGGTGGACTTTTGATTGATGTTTTACAATAATGTCTAATAGTGTATTGTATTACATTGCTGTTTTTTCTTTTTTACCTTTTCTTGTTTCATTGTATGTAATGGCAGAGATCAGGGATTAATAACGTACAACCATAACCACAATCATATAAACATAAATCTATTTTATAGCAATATATTGGGGGGGACATTTTGAGCATATTTGAATATTGGGGGGGGGGGGGTTGTGCCCCCCCCCCAATATATATTATAATTACGGCCTTGGTTTACAGTAAGAAACTAGAAACCGTTAAGAGCCCTTTGTCAATCCATTGGTGGATGAATGCCCTCTCACACCGCATCAGCCATTAAGGTTGTTTGACCATCCTTCACCATGCTGGTCAGTGTGGGTTGTTGAGGGGTGGACCGGTTCAGATGCTGATGTTAGCTGTTGCAGGGGATCAAACTCAGGTCCACGGGTTAGTAGCGCAGTGCCCTAACCACTGTGCCACTGCTCCCCCTCGGATCACAGGATCATTATCGGCTTAACAAACACATCAGCAAGGAGCGTGGGTTAATCGATACTGATTAACACTTATAAAGCAACAGAGTTAGGGTTGCCATCTTCAGGCCACTCTTGCGAATGAGACCTATCCTGTTATTTTGCCTCCTCGCCTGCAGGTCAAACAAACCTGGCCTGATAATTGTTTTTTTACCCTTCAATCTGGCAACAAAACTGACACCTTTCTTTTTTACGAGGAGTCATGTTTGCATAGACCACAATACCTGCAGCCATAATGCAAACAAATAACATAACTCTGATAATATATGCACTGTCCTTGAAGTTGATTGGTCCACACCCGAGACAGCTTTCCTTAGAGCCGAGTTTACATGGGTTGGACCAGATGACGCCAAAAGGCGCAAAAAAAAGGTGTCAGTTTTGTTGCCAGATTGAAGGGTAAAAAACCAATTATAATATTTTTTACTGGCAATTGAGGTTCCAATGGTGTAAACCTGGCATGTTAAATTTCGACTTAAAGCTTTCATTCGGACGCCGTCTTTCCGACAGCCCTGTTCTTCACCTGAGGACGGCTGCTTGCGTTGTGGCCGAAACGTCGTGAGAATTTTATTGTATTATGTTTTGTTTTTCTTATTTTCTTATTTCCCTTCTACGTGACTTTACCGAAAGAACCAAGAAGATAAACCTGGCCTGGTCTGGTCCTCCCCAGGATTGCCCTCTCTGAGGCAGCCGTCCTAGGGACATCTGCAAGTCTCCCTGAGACGTTTAAAGTCGCTTTTTTGCTGTTGTTCTACCAAAGAAAATAAATCACACCCCAACCAATGGTGTATCCGCATTACAGGCCGAGCTGACCTTCACGAGGCTCACACACACAGGGTAGAAAACTGTGAATGGGACACGAGACACTGCATGAACCACACAATCACGCTCACACAGCCCCCCCACCCCCCCCCTCTGGTCACCTCCGATTCCTTCCCAACCGAGTAACGCCTCTTTCAAATGATGGAACTCAAAGTTGGCTAGCGACGAGGACGTCTCATGTTGAACACAAGCTGCCCCCGGCGGACAGCAGAGCGGCAACAACCATCGCAATGACGGCAACCCTGCAACATTGGAAGAATCGCCTTCGCTAAGCGGACTGGCGTAAGCGAGCAACACGTCCGCTGATTGAGAGACCGGCCACCGAGTGGCACCCCGAGGGGAAGCGAGCAAATGAAGTCAGCTCCCGTTGAAGGCGCTGGATGGATTGCTCTCGGTCGCAGGACGGCGAGAAACGACGAGGTCTGGTGGAGGCGTTCACCCAGCCGTGGATTGATCGTGGACAACAAGCGGCAAATGCAATATCCCAGCGACAGTGCGCTCACAACGTCGCGCGCGCGCGCGTCAAGTTACCGCTCGTGAAATTCGTTACCAGCTTTATGAATCCTCACGTGATGTTTTCCATTTCCTAACAATGTAGCTCGTAAAAGCGGATATTATTTACCCCATCGCCCCTAACCCCACCCCGAAGTGGCATTCAACTGTTTTACAGTGCGCGCTCATCGGGCCGCTGCGTAAGCGAACGCGCGCCTCGGCACTGCCCTGTTCCGAGTGTCGGGGGCTCGTGGTAGCGCCACACGCACGCGGGGCTGACTCGAACCAACGGCAACAACAATCCGTTCCATCCGTGCCATTGACTACGCCAAGGCCGTAGCCATGGAGTCAACATTGGGGGGGGGGACCAAATTTCCCAGGGGGTCTGGGGGTCACCACCCCAGAAAAAAGATCTACATTTGAAAACGAATTTCCTGCCATTTCCTGCCTAAAATATTAAAAAAATCACTAACACATGGGATTGACTTTTTATTTCTTTTTTACAATGTCTAATAGCGTATTGCATTACATTGCTCTTTTTTTATTTTTTACCTTTTTCTTGTTTCATTGTATGTAATGGCAGAGATTAGGGATTTATTAAGTACAACCATAACCACAATCATATAAACATAAATCTATTTTATAGCAATATATTGGGGGGGACATTTTGAGTATATTTGAATATTATAAATACGGAATTGGTCTACGCGGTATTTGTACCACATTGGAGGGTCTGTTTAGGCGCGGTGCTAATAAAGCCTGCGCCGATTGCTCAGTGCGGAGGTGCTGTGCTTGCTCAGCAGCGGGATGGATGCAACTTGGCACGCATTTGTTGTTTAGAAGAGATGGCGCTCGTTAGCCTATGATAACATAGCCCTGAATGTAGCCCACCCCGTCATACATCATTTGGACAAGCGAGCTTGAGCCTCGTGTTTGGATGAGCAACCACCACGTACAGACAGGTTATTATAGGATGCTGTAGGGCCAAATGGTGGGTAGCAGAAGCCACATAGATTCTTACACGTCTATGCTCTCTACCATAAACCAACACTGACCAGCATGGTGATGCATGGCCAAACCGAAAGAGGCCCTCATCCAGGTACATGGCACTTGTTAATGTGCTGGCCGCCTCCAGCAAGAGCACGCTATGGCCAGCTTTATGGATGCGCAGAGTTATGGTCACGATGCCATTCTCCCGCAACTCGGTTGCATTCTTCAAATGTGACGGAACATCTCTGTTTATGCAACGTCAGCGACTATGTTGCACGATACCGAGCGATTCAACTCAAGCAGGGCTCGTGAAAGTGGCGAAGAGGACCAGCCCACCACGCACCCCTTCTCACCTGTCAGGCCTGTCCCAGGAAACCTCTCAAAGATGTTGCAGCACAACAATCCATCTAACCGTCTGCACATGAACCGATTTCATCACTCCACCAACTCGGTGGACACTCTTGAACACGTTCCATTCCTTGGCTGCCACTCCGTTGTTACTCTTGACCATTCTCCATCATCCCTTCTAGATATCCTGCCCAAGACCACTTATGGAAATTATCTTTTGTCTCCGTGTCCGTCTTTGTTCCCTCTGTATCTCCGTTATTGTCCGTGTTTCTCCATGTATCGCTCGGATAGGCACGAGAGACGAGTGGCAAATTCATCCTGTTAATTCCACGGATATGTGGAAAAGATTCACGAATAGGATCTGTGAAATCGGTCCCCCCATATCACAACAGATTAGAGGGGTTCTGTTTTTTACAGTGCGGTAGAAACATTCGTTATAAATTTTAAGTGAACGACTCGAGCAGCCAATTCAATGTGGACCCCTTGGCACATTGTTGTTGTTTCAGAGATTACGTTCAAAACAAGGCTCAGCTTGGTTCAAGACTAGAAACAAACTGGCGGTAAATGGCCAACCATCATTTGCATAGCTGTCTCTTTTAAAACAAAAAAAAAGAACCGACTCAAAAGTTGTGGATAAGATTTTATTTCACAATATAAAGTAATAAAAGGTGACAAAGAACGGCAGAGGCAGGTGAGGCGAGAGAAATAAAAAAGATACAATTAATATCTACACTGCAGTTACAAAAAGTGGCAGAGGACACAAGGCCACGCTAAGGCTTCTTGTATTTGGACCAACTGCTAGCTCTCTCCTAAAGGCCATGAGATCATACGACTCGCTAGCATCCTTACCAACCACACCTCGCATCTACACGATCAATCACCAACTACAATGACCCTGCTCAGCACCCCCCTACCCCCCCATCTACATTGTCCGTCGGGCAAATGAGGCTGGGCACAAGACATATCAAAGTAATGTACATCGCAGAACTCGCCAGCCTGGAGATAGAATCTGCCCCACCGAGAGGGCGGCCCAGGCAGTCGTGATCTGGTGGAACTGCTAAGCCGGTTGTGGACATTCTGCCACGGTAAACCTCTGACCCTTCCAGACGCTGGTGGGTCATGTAAACAGAGCTCGTGTGTCAGGAGCTCGCCGATACAACAGATACATTGGTGAAGGGTTACCAAGTGCAGTGCTGGTCCTTTTCTTGTGGGCGGCGTTGTCGTGTGATCGCCCGTGTCACCTGTCTCCTAAGCACGTGGCTGCCACCTCTGAACTGCTCTGGCTTTTGCCTTTCATGCTTTTCACAAAGGGAGGAGTCTGCATCAGTGAAATCCATTTCCGTTAGGTTAAAACATGAAAACCAGTAGCTCTGTAATTGAATACTTCAATCATGTGCGGTGTGGAGAAGGGCCACCGCCATCATGTGTTTCTGTTATCACCTTGACGTAAGTGTGCACCAATTGTCCCTCTGTACGGCTGTTCTCACTCATGCAAATGCACAAAGGGGTCCATTTTTCCCCACAAACACCCCGCAGCCATTGTAGATCATCCATCTTGCCACGGTGCCTTATGAGAGGAGGGAATAATGAACGGGGAATAATGCCCCTAATGGACACAAATTACGTGAAATACCACTGGCACTTGATGCCCACAACGAGCCTGCTACACTGCTGCTCGTCTAACGCGATGAGCTGGTCTTGAGTTTCTTCGCAGACGATGGCCCTGCGGTTCCACTGCTGGATGCGACGCTCTCTTCATCCGTACGGCGCTTCCTGCAAAGAAAACAGACGAACAAGTGGTCACAGGTGAGCAATGCTGAAATGCGATACCTAGAAACATAACTTTTTACGTATTTTTATATTTCCAAGTAGATTGTTAAGCTCATGATATATGCATCAAGCCTGCAAAGATCTACATTTCTTGAGTAATTTGTTAGAGATACCCTTGCGGCTACTAGACACACTAACCCATTCATCGCAATGTAAAGAAAACTAATTGTATTTGATCGTGACTCTCAATCGAGACAATATTTCGAATGGGCGGGGCAGGAGTGGAGGGGTGAATCATACAACCCTTGCCGCTAAGCTTGAACAGTGTGATATTTTAAAGTCAGCAAGTCACATTCTTTCCTGTAACGGCAGCAGCAGCAACACATTTGCCTGAACTACTCTAAATTCAAGGCTGCCTTAGTTCACCCACGGTTGACCCTAAGCGCACAGCAAGAGCAATGAGGAAAGCATATTTTCACGACCTGTTCGCAAGCATTTGTTTTACAAGGGGCGCAATCACGCTGAACGATGTTGACAGTGAAGTGAAATATCATCCGCTCACATGTAGCACACAACAATGATTGCACTGAATAGGGGCAGCAAATATAGCTATAATTGCTGTAGATGTTGCTGTAGCAGCTATTATCGACATGGATGGCGTGGTAGATGCAGGTCATGGGTTCCATCCCGACCCTAACGCCTGTATATTTAGAGTTTGCGTGTTCTCCCCGTGGTCGCGTGTATTTTTCTACGGGTCCTCTGGTTTTTTCCTCCACATTTAGAAACATGCGTTTATATTATTTGGCTGCGATAAATTTCCAGATGATCAGGCACTTCGCTGGGTTATCATTTGTGGCCAGGTCGCTTCTGAAAAAGAGCTATATAGCTCAGTGGGTCTTACCCGGTAAAAGTAAAAACAAAAATGTAAATAAAATAAGTGCTCACACGGCGGCCATGTCGATGTATTTGCCGATGCCGGAGCGATAGGTCTTGGGCTGGGGGTTGGCTACGGGCTTGCGGACGATCGGCAGGCGAGATTTCTCCAGCTCCTCGTCCTCTTCCAGAGCCTTCTGCCGATCAGCTGCCAACTGTACGGGGGTGAAAAACACGTTTTTCAGAAAAATCCAAGCTTTTTAAAAATCCTTTATATTAAGTTCACTTGTGCGCTTGCTTGCTTGCTTACGACAGTGCAAATCTTTCGGTCGTTTTTTAACCCACTTCCCGTGATCCAATCGAGCTGACATTTTCCACACAGACTTTTACTTTTCGTTAATTTTTTTTTTACTTTTCGTTAATTTTTTTTCCAAAATTTCACACTTTTTAGGACAAAAATATGATATTTAATTACCAATTGCTTAATGGTGGCATGCAATCATCTGACCCATAGGTGGCAGCCACCTCAAGCCAGAGGACGAGAGGACTCTAGCCGCCACGCATATAAAGGATTTATAGTGAAAAACTTTGTTTTTACGGATTAATTTTTTAAATCATCGCGATGGAGAGCTGGGTAGACAGTAACTCTGCAGTGGTTGGCCGTTTCACGCTTGGCACTAGTGGTACAGCGCAAGTCTTCCCACACCGCTGTTGAGCGTTTTTTATTATAAAATCCGGCAAAACAGTCGAAGCATACGAACAAACACAGCCAAAATGCAGTATTTTTTTTACGTTTTTTGCAATCGTAATAATTCCAATAAATATACATTGTCAAGTGTAATTGTAAAAAACAGCTGCGGTTCAACGCCCGATATTCAACACCTCAACGGACTCCAGGCTAATTTCCATGCTTGGAATTGCTACTTATGCGCCGTCATTTACCCACTCATTGTTTTAACATTTTATCCTGTTATTTAATGTACTCACGAGTGCATCGCCTTCCTCAAAAGGATTCACAAGGACTGTCATTTTCTCAATCTTGATTTCTTTCTGGGAGTAAATACAGGGACACAAATACAAAGCACCATGGTTAAGAGCCTTCTAGCCGCAACCCGGCTTCCCTTCAGTGCAGATTACGCCCCACTCACACACGGTTACCACTCTCAGTGGGGTACATATGGTAAAAAGAATAATACATTTCCGTCGAACTTAGACCCATATCTTTAAGAGATGGTCCTTGCCTGTAACATCTGGCAGTTCACCAGGATTGGGTCAAGCAAGCCCGACTGCCGATGAGACACTGTAGGTTAAAACCAGTCAAGAGTTTGTTTGTGCACCAATGCTGCTGAAATAATGCACTTCCAGCAGGCCTTGCGGTTGACAGGAAGTGAGAAAAAAACTAAACAAAATTTTGGTGTGGAGGAACAGATATGTGAAGGAGAAATATCATCTGCTTATTTAAGTTGCACTCATGGGTGGATCTTGAAAACCTGCACCTTGATGTGCACCAGATGATGACCGAGTCGTTTTTGTTCATAACCTCTACAACTAAGTAAAACGGACATCAAGGAATATTATATACATCTAATTCGTTTACGCTAGATTTCAATTTGAGTGCTCGTTTATATTTTTTCCGGCAGGCGACTGGACCACGGTGATGCTCCGCAGAATGCCAGCGAAGCAAAAGAACGTGCTGTTTTCAAGATAGGAGCATTAAGTGGAAGACTGAGTCACCCTTCAAGCACACGCTGTACATTTCTGGGCCTCGAGAATTCAAGTTAACACGGGTACAAAGTCTGCACAGATATGCTCGTGTCTCTAGAATGCTCGTCAAAACGGGAGTGAAATGTCAACGAGTCGACAAGGATTCGGTCACCTACCTCCGGGCGATCAGTCTTGGGGTCGGCATCTATCTTCTCGATGGCATGCAGGACTTCCATACCTCCAATCATGCTATGATATACACGAACACACAAGCCAACTCAGGTCACCCTCGCAGCGCATTTTGGCTAGCCATCGAACAAAGACGGTGACTGCAACGCGTTCTTTCAAATGGGCCTCTGCGGCCGTCTGGAATGCTCCTTCACTTACGATATTAGGAAGCCACTGGAGCTATGCACTTTTAAACGGAGATTCAATTTTTTTTTTTTATAACTGATTTTTGTGTTTAGTTTGTTGTCCTTCCCCCGCACCACCTCCACGCGGCAAACAAAGGCCCCTTTATTCCGCTGCGTAGTCTCTTACGATGAAGAATCTTTTTGGTGAGCGGGGCCATCATTTGCAGTAGTGGAGCCACGGCACAACTCACGCCTGACTATATACTATGCAAGTTTGCACGAATTTCGGGCTGAGTTAACTTTACAGGGTAACAAGCCGGCACAGTTATGAAACGACATCAGCGTGCACGGCTGTAATTGTGTCACAGTGTGTGACCAAACACCTTTGAGTCCTTGACAGATACTTAACATTTCAGACTCAAACACCCCAGAAGCTGAAAAATGTGTGACATTTCAACCACCAACCTATTTGTGCCACATGGAGTGTCGCTCTTTGCCACCTGTGGTGCCGTGATTAGTGTTCAGAGTGACAAAAAGTCAATGTAAGGACAGAAATGAATTGCAGTGCTTATTTTTTTTACAAGAGCACCTCAAGTATTTCATCTGTCAAGTGTTAATTCAGAAAATGACATGAAGCGCTGTGTTTTTTTCTGCGCTCAGCCAATGTTAAAAGTACACTTGATAAAATAAGTGGTTTAAAATTGCTTCTGCTTTTCGGAATGAAATGTTTTTGCCAATATTGGCGGACGTGCACGGGTCAGAGTGAACGTCGCGATAGTAATGTAAATAATCGGCGGCGAAACATTACAATTATTCAAATCAAAGTGTTTGCCAAGGTGGTTAAAATTAAATAAGTAAAAAACACCAGATCGTTATTGGAAGCAATTTTACATGGATCAGTCTACGGTAGCGGATCATAGGGAGCGCCTTCAACCGTCTCAGGACAAGGTGTTTTGAAAATTGGATTACAAGTTTCACGCCTACGGAACTCTATGCACATTTTCAAGCCCCATATATAGTTACGGATTGTATAACCAGATTATATTTTTTTTATTTTACTTTTATATAACGTCGTTCATATAAATTCCATCTCACTATCCTTCAGAAACCACAGACAAGCTTGCAAGGTGGTGAGCCGGTGCCAATAATTGCCCAAGATCTGCAGTCCTCTATAAATATTTTTTCAGCCAATTAATGAATGTTTAAATATGAATGTATAACACTCCTCGTACGTACAGACTATATATAAAAATAAAAGTGTATTTATGTTAGAGAATATTCAACAATTAGTAGGAATTAGCATGTAATTCGATATCACAGGATGTTTTGAAGCGAACACCCCAAATAAGTTATGTACTTGCACCTGTTGTCATACTGACTGGTAAGAAAAGTAAGTGGGATTGACAGAACACGCGACTCATGGCAGGTAACGGACAAATGAATGGGTACATACTCTTAGGTTTTTTTGGTAAAGTCACGTAGGTAAAAATAAATAATAAAAAGAATACAAATGATAATAGAAATAAAATAATAAATCACGACGTTTCGGAGGCAACAC
>CM025609.2:8580608-8623392 GCA_014621495.2 Entosphenus tridentatus
GGGCAAGCCTCGTAGGGGGGCAAGCCTCGTAGGGGGGCAAGCCTCGTGTGTAAGCGTCCGCAATTGACGTTGAATATTTACCACGGTTTAGGATGAGCAGGGTGTCCCACTCGCATTCTCTGTTGGACCTAACCGCAAATGTGAGCTGGGCAACGATACTTACGTAAAATGGTCAAATCGTCTGGGATAAATATCTGTATGTCTTGTCAAAGTGTTTTTAAAATAATACATTTTGCTTTAAGTTTTCCTACGTAATTTAGCTTTAAAAAGGGCCTTGTGCAAAAAAAAGTCATGTAGGTTTATTGCATTATCCGACTGTAAGCCCACGGTGGAAAGCTAAACAAGGTGAAAAACATAAAAGAGAAAAACGTGTCTCCGTCACGTTATCATGCAGTGTGATTCTGAGATGTACATTTTCCAAAGTGGCACCTGCTTTACTGCACAACAAAGCTGCTCAATATACAATGTGCGAATGCAACACGGAGCTGAGCGTGCGTTCTGTTTGTGCCTTTTGCTGGTTACTGTAAAAGAACTGCTTAGAAAAGGTTTCAAACTTACAAAAGGAAACCGCAACAAACGAACATTGAAACGGATAGACTCGCAATTCAGTGTGGACACAGAACAGGCAGTGTGAACGGCACAATCAAATTGCTGTAGTACAACCGTGTGGACCCCTTTGTTAACGCACTGCTGGATTAAGGCCTCGCCATGCTGTATTGGTCATGGGGGTTTTTGACCTTACTTAACCACCCTGGTCAGTGTGGGTTGCTAAAGAAGGAAGGGAAGGGGGGTCCAGGACTGGTTCGTGACCATTGTTTGCCATGGTCAGGAATTGAACTCGGGTGGCTGAACTCCTAGCGCAATGCACTAACCACTGCGCCACCGCTCAACTGCTACTGTAGTTGTTGTTGTTATGCTTGTTGACCCAGGAAAGAATCACCGCGTCTCAAGATGCAAATTAAGGACGGTCCTGCCAAGTATTCGCGGTGGGGGGCAGGGGGGGGATTTTGCTGCTGTGTAATCCCAATTGAGTAATTTTAAGTTATTTTTTTCAGCATTACAATGTTTGGCCAATACCCGTTATACTTCTAGATTTGAAGCTTTCGTGACTGCAAGGATTCATATTCTTAGGTTTTTTTCGGTAAAGTCACGTAGGTAAAACATTTAAATTTAAATTAATAAAAGTAAAATAAAAATAAAAATCACGACGTTTCGGAGGCAACACAAGCTTCCGTCTTCAGGTGGAACCGTCACAGCCTGACAGCTGTATCAAGTCACAGCACGATTTTTATTTTTATTTTACTTTTATTAATTTTAATTTTAATTTTTTTACCTACGTGACTTTACCGAAAAAAACCTAAGAATATGAACCCGTTATACTGTATGTTTGTCTTTATCCGCTATGAAAGGAAACCGTAAAACCTGGAAGAAACCCATTGCACAATGAGGGGAGATCATACAAAGTCAAAGCAAAAAGGCACCCGAGTTGGGACTCTAACTTGGGTACTTCTTGCTGTGAGGCACAAGTGTTACTCAAGTGCCTTCCTGCCATGCCAAAAGAAAAATATAGATTTCTATTTAACAAAAATAATATTCCATGTACAAGACAGATAACATAGTTGTGATACACAAGAGATAATGCATGCAGATTGCAAAAACATATAGGACTGATCCTAACGATACACAAGGCAGATACACAGGATATAAAGAAATGCATACATATGACTTACGCTGAGTTTTGGATATAGCGTATAGGGTTGATATATATGTAGGATGCCCATAAAGGAAAGATAGAATCAATACACAGCATAGATATATAGGAGTTCATAAAAACAAACAAGATAGATGGATTGAATCCAAAGATAGGAAGACATCAATATAAAGGGGGTGACAGCAGACGTGCTATTAGAGCAGCATGTAATGAAAAAAAAAATCACAGGAATAATAAAAGCGTTTCTTGGAACTGAAACACGTAAAAAAAAAAGTTTAAAAAAAGAGTCCTGGCAGCTCTGAGCACAACAATGAATCTAGGGCAGGAGACAACCATTAGCATATGAATGCGACGCTGCTGCCCATATCTGGGCCAACATCTGTGGCATCTTCCCACCCTCAAGTTGCACCCGTAATTAACTTGTCGCCACCACGTTACAGACGCCCAGTTTGTGAGTCGCGGCCGCTTCTTTGAAACAGAACTCGCCGGATTGCGGATTGCTAAATCCCCAAGAGGGACCAGGCCAATTGGCCGGCTGTCGTGGCCCAGCCCCGTCAACAGGGAGATGTACAGAAAAGATTTCCCGGCGGGCTGCTAATAATAAAATGATGGCCGAGAGGCAGGCTGAGAGGCAGGCTGAGAGGTCGCACAGAGTGGCACAGGGATTGGGTGGACACGGGGTCGGGGACTTACCGTCCGAAGACAGCATGTTTTCTGTCCAGATGGGTACAGGAGCGGAACGTTATGAAGCTGGAAAAAGAAAAGCGGTTAGATGCACGCTCGGGGTTTAAACCGACCATCGCAACACAACACAAAACCGTGCATGGGTTATAATAATTCATACAATGACCAAATCACCAAGAATGTACCTGAACTCATCAGCTCTCAAACGCAAAGGGGATTTGGACAAGGATAGTGCTCAGATCAGCGATCAACATGCCAATGTTGGTTCTTATAGGCTGCTGCAGGGTTAAATTGTGGGAAGCAAAGGGCAGTGCAGAAAATACTGTTATGTGCTTCTATGCTCCCACATAAATGCGCCCACCTTCACCAATGTGCATTGACTAGCGTGTATGTATGTTGTTGAACTTCTTTCACACCGTATGTAGCCAACCACACTAATCGGAGGTTAAGCATGGTCAAATAACTCCGAGGACGCGCATTACATTGGGGGGAAGGAGCAAGCATTATTCATGACTCTAAACACAACGTTAACTGTCCTGTTTCCACAATGTGAGAAAAGCGAATATATTTTACAGTCTCTGCAGCTAGTGCAGATTCAGCAAATGGTGGTTGTATTGTCCAGCAATTGCATATTTCCTACGTCTGTTTAGAAATCCATGACTGCATCATGAACTAATTCGTTTTCTTGTAATTTGGACCCACATTTATTTGGCATAATCCCAAACGGGGACACCCGAACAGGATTGTTGGAAAAGATACGATGTAAGAAAAGAAAACGCAATCAACGAATGCTTCCGACACCAATAAAAGAAAAAAGCCTTGGAAATTTACATTGAAATGGATTCAAATGAAGGGGCAAAAAAATATAAACATCTGCCAAGAACTAAATAGGCAATATGCAATTTGCCAGAAAGCAAAGGGAAAAGGCAAAAACACAATTTACTGCAGCTGTCAACAGATATCACTCCACTGTGGGAAGCGCAAATTGAAGACATCGACCCATCGCACGTGATTACGGCCCTTCTCCCACAAGCAGCCCCCGCTGCTTGTCAAGCTTCAAGCGGTGACGGTTCTGGCGCAGAGGGATGCGCTTCCGAGGTTGGGCTCTACTCGAGTCAATTACCGCGTGGTTTGGTGCGAGCGTGATTCACTGCGTGCGAGTGTGCGAGCCGTAACCCCAATATTTTCACCTGGAATTCCCCAGAAACTCAGCCCAAGCAAAGTGAAGCCGCGGGCGAGCTCTAAGATCATGCCGTTCTGTTTCTGGTCTTGAGTCGGTGCAGTGACCCAAGATGGAATTGTAATTTGGGAAAGTTTGCGGCTTCTGCTGCTAAAAGAATAAAATGCCATCTGGGTCCATGTGATGCTGTGCAACTTTTTAACAATGGCTTTGAATATGAAACACTGAATATGTAAAAGCTTCAAGAATCCACCTTAATAACAATGTGGGCCAGACCAATGCACAATGTAATTCGTACAGAACCACTATTGTCTTCCCAAAGGATTAAATAAACCACTATCGTTAACATATTACATCCATAACAGCATTTATACCGATTAGTAACATTCCAGGTGTTGAAATTAAAAATGTGGTTCCAAATATTTTTTCTGCCAGCTTTACAAATGTAGATTGTCAAATTTTTCTAAAGTCTCTGGTAAAACATACAGATTTATACAAAGGTTCAACATTTGCACATAACATGCCCTGAATGCATGAATGTTAATGGAATGAAACATGGGTGACCAAAACAGGACAATATTAAGTTTGACAATCCTCAATAAATAACAATATAGCCACCTGTAAGTGGCTGTACGGCCCCTTTGTCAATCCACTGCTGGACGAGGCTTGCTAGGCTCGTGGGAGTTATCTGACCACACGTCATCAAGTTGTAAGTGCGCATTGGTGAAAGTGGAAAGCACCGATGTCAGAGCATAGCACAATACAATAATTGGATTTTACTGCACTAACCACTGCTGCCCACCAATGTGAGTAGTTTGTGCCGTTCAACTGGCAACACTGTCGTTAAAATCGCTTGCAGGGGGGTCTTGTCCGAGTTTGTTGAGGTTCAAGGTTTATTCAGATAAATACTCACAATTGGGACTCATTGCTGTTGGGTCCAGAGTTGGCCATGCTAAGCACTCCACGCCCCTGGTGGCATAGGTTCGGCTTAAATTCATCCTTGAAGGGCTTGCCCCAAGCCGACTCTCCCCCTGTGAACGGTATAATCACAGAGTGTATGGTGCGTTATACAGGCTTGGTACACGCGCAACAGCACAGCGCAACGCACTGCCTTGACAGGGTAGGCAATGTTTAATAAGGAGGACTTTGTTACAAAGCTACGGCCTAAATTTTTACTGAAAAAAAAATATTTGCCATAACTGTAACTTATAATCCTTAAAAAGAAGACTCCAAGAACACACACGTAAACGATGAAACAAATATTCGACAATCAACATTTGTGTCAAGAGGCTTATATTGGCACTGATGAAACCTGACATCTTGATGAAAGCCAGTTTGGTAAAAAAAAATCTCTTTCAGTTTATAAGAGGTCCTGATTTATATTACTAGCGCTTTCAAAAAAGCAACACAAATATATCGAAGATGAGAAAATGTGTTTAAACGTTTCACATTCTACAAAACAACAAATCACTTAAAGAATAGGAAGATGTAATCCTTACTCGCAGGGTTAATACATTCAGCGAGAATCTTGTAAACGTTGCTAACAAAAATCCGATGCCGCTTTACACGGCAATTACACTGCAGACACAATCTCAAAAACCTAATCATTAACACGTGGGTTCACACACCAGCATTAGCCCACACAAACAAAGAATCCCCATGCAAGTTCACAGGCTGTTAGGACGAGTGTTGTGAGTGAGCACCTATTAAGGATACGACCGACCAAGAGGAGACTCGTCGTGATTTTTTTTTATTTTACTTTTATTAATTTAATTTTTTTACCTACGTGACTTTACCGAAAAAACCTAAGAATAAGAGGATACTCGTGTGGCCAGCATCATCGCACAACCACCTTCGTCTCCCCAGTGCCAAGGCGTATACACCACACTGGGTCCTTGTCTGTGGCCGAGTTGACCTAAGTGAGCCCAGGACCAGTTCCTATACACCGCTCGTCATTTATGTTAACCGTGGCCTGGAATTAACTGTATGTTGTTTTGTAGCACAGCATGTGAACCAATGTGCCACTACTGCCCACAGTAGCATGACGGCACACAAACAAGAACACATGACGGCTAACGTTAATTCTCAGGACATGCGCCATCAATTGTGTCTCTATTGGAGGCAATCATTTTTCAGTGGATTATTTATGGGGGAAAAATGTTCACATTCATATTGGTCACCACACAAAGCTTAAGTAGGGTATCTTAGTACTGACGTCAACTGAACCAAAGCGCCAAGCCTCTTAACAAAAGTTGTAACCCCTTGAAATACACTGAAAGGAAGAACATGCAATTTTACCTTTCATGCACAACCAAAATAAATAAACTCACAATAATAAACGATCACAAATTGAATATGAAAGTGTGCACGCAGAGGGACTGTGAAGTAATAGTCTACACGTGCAGTCCTTTCGTTAATCCACTGCTGCATGACGGCCTCTCCTCCCATGCCGTACAGGTTGTGGAGGTTATTTGACCATACTTCAACACTCTAGTCCGTGTCGATTGGTGAAGGTAGGAAACGTCGACATGGGGGCACAGAAGTACAGGAAAATTTATTTTTCTGCCCTCCGCTTAACACCACATAGCCTCACAGCCTATAACTATCTGTTTGTGCATGGTGGTCAACCTATACAAGCATTGTTCAGGTACAAAACCTTCCTATCATCTGAGGTCATTCGGATTGGGTTAATTTCCAGTGATTAGGTCAAAAGCAGAAGTGAATGAAGTGGGTGGACATTGAAGGAACAGGAAGGTAATTTACATGGTGTAGGCTTTTACCAGCTAAGGTAGTGGAAATTAGGTGCTGGTGGTTGGTGTGAGATGGGATTGGTTACAATACTCTACGGCAGGGTTCTTCCAACTATATAATTCAGCAGGCCGCGTTGTAAATTGGTGTGTAATGGTGGGCCACGTCACAAGTCATGTGATATGATGTTGTTATAGAGTGTGGGGTTGTGTGGTGTGCAGTGGAAGGCAGTACAACAAATTCCTTTGTTACACTGTGCTTCTATGCTTCTCTGTCTATGCTCCGGCATAGTGAAGTATGGTCATGACATGAGAAGGCCCTCATCCAGCAGTGATTTGAGATGTACATGAAGGATGAGGTAATGTGGTAATCAATTGACATTGAGGCAGACGGACAGACCAATCAGAGAGACAGCTAGACACACAGAAGGGGCACACATTCAGACAGGAGGAACATGGGAGGCAGAAAGGCGTGCGAGCATGGCAGTGAGCAGTTTTCTGACAGCCCCATAAAACAACCCCCTTTAAAGCCTGGCTTAAATTCAATACATGTGCGCAGGCAGTCAGGCAGCAAAGCACAGCGACATGGACCCGAAGACAAGGACAAAGATCGCCTTGTTGGCTTGGTTAAATTTGCTGGGGTCAAACGCTGTTCGTGGGCACCGACTGTGGGTGGTATGGCACATGAGGGGGTATTGAGGCCAGGACTGGAGCTGGCTGCAATTTGCCTCTGTAACGGTGGCGTTGACACAGGGTACTCAATCCGGGTGAGTAAATCCAGGCAAAATTGCCTTCGGAAACAATCGTGCTATCTTGAATGACAATTTTATTCATGGTGTACGAAAAAAAGCTGCATTGTAAACGGGAGGACAATGGTAGGTAATTCTTGTTTTACAAATTGGTACTCGGGTACAAAGCCAGGAGGTAAAGCGAAGATCACCAGGGTTGAACTTATAGCCACAAGCAACTACCCCCTGCACATGCACACACACACACAGAGGACCGTTTTCACTAATCCTGTATTCCAAACATACCCTTGCAAAGGCCATGCTCATTTATCATGAAGTGCCCCTGATTATCGCACACATTTTAATGGCTCAAGTTCCGTAAGGTCATCAGCAAATTATGTTTACTTAGAATTAACAACATTTCATTAGATTTAAAACAGCTTAGCGGTTTATTCTTAGCCCAATGCTACTTTATGCCATCTTTCAATCGTCTTCTCTGCCTGTCTATAAAAAATCTGGCTAAGACTCTGAATGACCACTTAATTCCCACACATGCAAGTCGGTAACCAATTCTGTACAAACCATCGTGTGAAGTGTTTACGCTCGGCTGGTCACGTCCCAGTACTATCCAATTGCAGGAGGAAAAACTGTCAAATACGTAATCGTCATCAAAGCTCTATGCCCCTATGGCTGGGTCTGCTTGTATACATCTCAGCAGAGCACTTTGCGGTTCGCTTTAAAGGTACTTTTGGAAAATATGTATCACAAGCCAGAAGTGGCTAGAAAGCAAATGGATTTGGCAGCCTTCCAAATCATGAAATAAGAAGAATATGGACATGGAATCTCAATGAGCTTTGCAACTTGGGAGCAAGGGACCTGTCGAGCAGCGTGCTACGGGGTTCCGTGAAACACTGAAAACATGAAAAGACTAATCGAGGCTCCTGTCTGAGACAAAACCACCAGCTGGCAATTTGCGCCAAACCCTGTCACCACAATGTCTGTCTCTGACCCCATGCTTGTGTACCTAGCGCATGTGGTATGGCAAGATTTGTTCTTGTTAACATGTAACCGACTGATAACTGATTATCATCATCAGCCATGATCAATCCACTGCTGGATAAAGGGCTCTACAAACTGCTTTCATCCATCAGGGTAGCTGCTGCATAAATATTACTTCTAGTCCAAGAGGATCCATTGCCAATGGGATGTTAATCATCAGATGAGGCTATTTGTCTACTGTCAACAATTACTTAAAATATTGCTGAAAACCCAATTCTGAAGGATGCTGTACAAAATTACTAGCTAAAGGTATCACATGCACAAGGTAGTGCTCTGGCTGGAGTAAAGTGGCAACATGACAAGTGAGTGCTGCTAGGCAGTCCTGATTCTGTCCATGTGCAGCTACTCCAGCAGGGCCACTGGTATGGATGATGTGTAAAGGCCCTCTGGTGGAACACTGATGGCATAGGCAGCCACATTAGCCAAAAATCCATCCTAATTAACCTTTGAGAGCTCCACATCTGTGTAGCGTATGCGACTAGGGGCTGTGATGCTGTGAAACCTTCAGGATAAAGTAAAAAAAATGTAAGGGTGAATTATTTAATATTGGCATAAAACATTGAGTTATCGTGAGAGGTTGTGAAATTTGAGTTTTTGTTTTTCAAAAAAAATTTAAGTTAATAAAAAAATGCTGAAGAACTGTACTAGTATTGCAATATGGAGATAATTACTTTTGAAAAGATAATATTAAAAGGACATTAACATGAACTCACATTTTTTTTTCAATGCCGTGTAAAAATGTGAACAGAATTCCATATACCTTAGACGATGTAGAGCGCTAAATGAAAAACGATTTCTAAAGAGGCGTAGCATTACTTCAAAAACATGTTTAAGTGTCTTTCGCCAGGCGGTGGTGGCTATGCATGTGGCCTCTAATCCACCACTTGTGGAGGTGAGGGTTGGTGGATCACAACAATGTTGTGAAACGCCCTTTCCGTCGGTATTGAGGTGCCATACCCTGGCTCACCAGGAGAAGGCAGTAAAAAGCAAGTGGACTAATCGCCATCTGTTTCCAACTTAGGGGTAAAAAAAAAAAAATTCCCCCCTCGCACGTGAGTTTTATCCAGGTGCTCTGGTTTCCTCAATAAGTAAATTGTCAACATCATTTAATGAGGCATTTTAATACCCAATTCACCTGCCAATGTGAAGTGTTTTCCGAATACGACAAAAGGTTAGAACCCCCTGGACATCAATGCACCGTACTCCCCACATGTGCTGGTATTAATGAATAAAAACGTCCAAAATTACACCAAAGTTAATCAGTTGCATCCAGAACAGCAAGACCTACTATGCACTAAGAAGCAAACAAAAGCATCAGAAGGTACCAGAGGATTGCCAGAATTCTGACACTCGAGCATCCGTTCATTGTGCAGAGCTGATAGGTCATAGAAGAAACAGGCATGTAACCCAAAAAAAATCAAAGCCCACATTCCTTATTAGCATAAACCAACGTCTTGTAGCTACAGAGGGGTTAAAGACTTGCCAGCTGTGACAGGCTATAAATCAAGCTGCATCTTTAATCAGCGCCGCCCTAACACCATGTACTGAGCTGCAGCCGCAAAAACAGCTCCACGAGAAAAAATGTAGAGTAAAAAAAATGCGCAGCAGGAAAAGCAAAGATGGGCCGAAACCGTGGCGAGGTCCCTGGAGGCTTTCCTCGCTGTACCTTGAGCCGAACACGAGCCGACTGCTAAAACCGGCAGAATCGCTGCGAGGAACGGCACGCACGGCGCACCAGCATCGCTCGTTATCCCCGTCTCTCGAGTAACAAAAGCGTTGGGATAAATTTAGCGCTGGGGTAAGTGGTGGTTCAGTGTTGTTTAAACGGAGAAGCGGAGATCGCGCAGCATCCCGGCAGAAATCGTGCCGTAAAACAGGAACACAGATTTACATAAATGTGAGACATGGGCAAGGGACGTTATAGTACACACAGCAGAATACCAAATACAGCTTGACATAAATGTATGGCGCACAAAGACCGACCAACAGTATACAAAGCAAACACAAAACAGAAATTAAACCCTTCAGAGATGCGGTGTTTACCTATGAACGCTTCCAACATGGGCCAGCATTGGATACACTAGAATGTGCTTCCCAGCCTTAATGACCATTGTAAATGCCTGCACTTACTAAACTATAAAAAGTGCAATGATGCATGCAGACTTGCACTCGAAAAATCTGCCGAACGCATATTTACTAGATAGAGCGTTAACGCAAGTGCAATTGCCTATTCATCGTTAATGAGAGATTTGTATTTAATCACAGACAACTGAATGTCTTCACTGATTAATGCCCTTAAGCGTATTGTCCAACACAGAATCTTGTTTTTACCAAAATTATGTCTGCATGGGTCACACTGGCCAAACACGAATTTGTGCAAGCATGCAAAAAAACAGCCATCCCTCATTTTCCACCGATTGTGGTGACATCAACGCAGAAACTGTACCAGGCTAGGTGCCCTTTGACATCACGGAGGTGTTTGGAAAATGTACACACAAATGTATCTGCCCATCCACAAAAGCACATTTGCACACACGCGCGTGACATGCAAAATGATAGCCCATCTCACAACCACAAGTGTGCATCCACTTCTTGGAACGAATGTCAAGAAAGAATGATTGCCTTTTAAATGTAATGTATAGGCACCATACCTTTGCCAGTCCCTGTTGGGTCTCCACCCTGAATCTGTAATCAGAACAATGCAAAAGCTGCATTATTACCATTCATAACACAACAAAGAACAAACAAATATCCTCCGTATAACCTTAAACGATTGAGGCAAGTGCTGTTATCGAGCACCGATGAAGGCCGGCATGGTACACAAGGGGTGGGTGACCAACATCATACACGCCCACCTTTGTCTCCTCGCACTCGGCACTCATTTGAGGCCGAGTCGACCTAGGGCAGGACCAAGACCTATTTTGATAATCGTCACTGGTGTTGGCCGTGAGCGGGAATTCAACTCGGGCGGGTTGCTGGGTTCGTAGCTCAGCGTCATAACCACTACACTACTACTCTTCACACACACAAATGTACCTTACCTTCTAAATCATGCTGAGCAAAGGGACACAACTTTCATCACATCAGCTAAAACCCTATCATATATTTTATTCCAGGTCACAGATTCTCAGCACATTCATGAGAAACACAGCAGCAGAAGGATGTACTGAATTAAATTGATTCAGCGTTAAAGGAAAACATGGAATCTACTTCAGTTTTGTTCAACGTGGCTTCAACTCAGCATTTGCCAACATTTGGGAACGTGCCCTCTACTGTTCTGGAAACAATTACTGTGCTGTCTCGAATGGCTGAAGTGTAGTGCATGACAAGGTGCAAGGTGAATATATATTAAAGTGTCCTAATGATTTAATAGCATTTTTAGAAAGATAGTTCTTATTTAAGATTGTTTGGTGCTTGCAGGAGAAAGGCCTATTTATCAAATGATAGGGTGAGAAAGTGAATCAGAAAAATATATTAATTCTATTTTAAGTTGCCAAAACGTCTTAGATCGGTAAATTATTTCAGATATATTTTAAAAGCACCTGGTAATTGTTTGCAGAGCTATCCTGATGATAAATTAATTTACAAAAATGTTCTTGCAATTTCTAAACTTGGTATTTCCAAGAACCACTGCAATAACAACAATATAAATACATTAATACCTGCCATTAAGATATAACGTATGGATGATTGTAAAATAAACAACTTAATGAGGCTACTAAAATTACAAGAGATGGAATTTATGATCCAGGCTCCAATAATACTGCTAAACAATTGATTATTCTGAAGGGTCTTAAGAGTGCAAGCTGAAGCAGACAAGGAAGGAAAAAAATGGTTATAAATATTGAACAGTTGCAATGATTAAAATGGTATGAGTGAGAAGGAAGCACAGAACCACCAAGTGAAACAAAACAATAAAATACGCAAAAAACAGACGTAGCCAGATGGATCAGGGGTCAGAGCACTGAGTGGGCATGCTTTGAGAAATCCTGCGTTTGAATCAAGGTGTCATCCACCAGCGGTAGAACTTATTTTTTGAACTGAGCAAGTCACCAATGACTGCACGAAACATGTGTTTTTTCACAAAATTTGGCTAAATTTCAATATCGGTTTGACTTTAAAGTGGAAAACTCATAGGAGAGTATTGAGAAAGATAAAAAGGCCATTTGAAGAGATTTTCAGAAAAAAAACTGTCAAAAATATTTTGTGTAGCCGTTCTCATAACTATATCGAATGCAGCTTGTTGTTGGGTTCTGAGCGCAGTCAATAAGCCCTGCAGCATCACAGCTCAATCCCAAGCAGCAATTCATGCAAGTAGTCAAAATAAAAAGCTTCCACTCACCATGAAGTTGCGGATCGATCGATGGAAAATGGTTCCATCGTAGTAGCCCTTCTGGCACAGCAGAATGAAGTTCTCGCACGTCTTGGGAACCTATCGGCGACAATTAAAAGTAGCGTCAGTGACGAGGATGAGCAAGATACAAGCGGCCACCGTTGCATTCCAACAACAAGAGAACCAATGACCAGAATTTCGAGTGTCCTCTTCATAGGATTTATAAACATTCCGTGTTTTGTATGTAATGGATACATTTTTGTGTGGGGCGGGGCCTCTAAATTAATTATGAATGTTTTAATTGCACAACTGAATCTCAAATATTTGAACAGCGTGCAAGGCAATGCCAAGAAAGGTCATACAGAAACGTCACGCGCCAGGCAGTTCCAGTTTATCACCATACGGCAACTATTACAAGCATTGGATTGCGCGCCTTCCAGAATTGTCTCGTGATTTGTCTCTCAGTCGTTTCTCTAGTGTTTCTTTTGCTTTTCTTCAGCATTGCTTTAGATATTGTTACAATATGAAAACTATCAATAACATTACAAACTGCGAATGGGATACACGCTGGTCTTGTTTGAAAATAATGGGGCTCTGTTAAGACATCAAATATACCAGAGGCACCCGCCACAGAATTAACCTGGGATTTCAAGGACACGCTGAAACAACATGGAAACAAATTCACAGTGCACATGCCCCCAACGATTCTACTCTCACAGCATTCCAATGTACAGGCCGCACATATGACAGACCGTCACCAATTAGTGTTATCGTCCAAGTTTCCAAAGGGGTTGAGAGTTGCGTGAGGAGAGAGTAATGGGGATTTGTGTGCACGTGAAATGTGTTTTGCAATCGGAGTCATTAATAATTCACAAGTGACATTTATAATAATCTAAGCACATGCTGTTTGCTGAAATTAAACCGACACCAGGGTTATGCTTGTGCAAAATGGCAACTTATTTATATACAAATTCTGCTTCAACTTTAAAAGAAAACTGAGGTTGCTTATATTTTAACCTCAATTGATTGGTTTCACAAAGTCTGTAGTAAAAATAAATTGCTCTTACAAGGATGATGGCGCACAGTACATAACTAATGGAAATGTTGCTACTTAAGTATTCTAGACCCAGAAGCAATACAACATATAAGTGCTCTTGTAACTCACCATTATCAAAAATGTGCTCCTGTCCTCATGCTAACCCTGACAGTAATATTCATTACATTCCTACTTGTAAACATATCCCCAACACGACTCAATACTTGTAATGTTAATCCGAATGCTAATTTTAACCGTTTACTACATTGCTACGGCCATCTTAATACCAAAGCTGACCGAGGCCCTTTTGTCAAAATACTGCTGGATGAAGGTTTCCTAATGCCGGGTCGACCATCAGTGATTATTCGACCAAACGTCACCGCACAGGTCAGTGCAGCTTGGTAAAGGCGGGGAATATAGAGGTACAGTACAACAATAAATTTTGCCGCACTGCCTTCGGCTGTTCACCACGTAGTACCAGTAGCCTATAACAACTTGTGTGTGCATGAAGGGCACCCATCCAAACACGATCCAGGTTCAATCCTGTTTAGCTTACAAGATATGACAAGATCAGGTGCATTCCAGGTGATTTGGTCATATGACCTCTTATACTTAACTCCAAATACGATCCCACTGTTAATCCTATAAGCAAATGCCAAGTATATACCCAAAACCATTAATAACCTGAACGATGAACCTAAGATAACTGTGCTATGGTGGAAATGACAACTGGCAAAGATGACAAACCCACAAGTTTTATCAGCATATCGCTGATATGAAATGGGAGAAATTTAATTGGTAGTTGCACGCTGGCATGAGTGATGGTCTGCACACATACACACACACGCAACGTCCGTCCGTCCGTGCTCTGTGCCCACCAAAAATACAACACCTCAAAATAATGATGCCATGCGAGCTGACAGCAAACACCAGCCACTAATAAATTTAAAAAGAGCCACACATTAATTTTTAACATGTTCCCAAGGCCCCGTCTTAAATGCACGTCTTCCTCAGCTGCTGTGATGTCTGTTATATAGTGTGTACACACACCATTCAGAAAACGGCGTGAGATTGATTTTTTTTTGGGCTTTTGCAAGAGACTAATGTACAACATGTTTGTTTTTTGAGAATGTCTTTGAACCTAGCAGCTAGGTGAGGCAGAGCCGAATAGAACGAGGGCAGGGAGAGGGAAGGAATTGGAGAGAAAGAATCACTTTTAAAAAGATGTGTCCAATTGATGCGAGAAAAATGCAGGCGTGATTAAATATCGTGCAGCAAATCATACATTCTTTCCCGAATTCTCAAAAACTTCAAGCATGATCACACGTGCATTATTACATAAACAATGTGCATTTGAGAAAATGTTACGCAACAAGCATATCAATTTGCCAATATTTGTTTTATGTTATATGCAGTAAATACTGCAGCAAAAGCCACATTTTGTAATGTGCATCTATTTCCTGTTACTGTTAACATATTTGCTTTCAAAAAAATTTCCATCACATTTTATTTGTGCACTCCCTGGAAACAAGTGGTAAAAAAATAAAAATCACCCCATTCAGCCTAACCGCTTCAAGTAAAGTAAACACGCAGGGAAAAGGCAAGCAAACATTGATGAAAGTGCACTCTGTGCATAGAGGGCCCAATGTCCCTGTAATCGCAATGATTTCACAAGGACAAAGGCCCCCCCCCCCCCCCCCCGAAGGAAACGCAAGAAATGTAAGTCGCCGACAGTCTGCTGGGCGAGAGCCTGAGAAGTGCTTGCGCACCCTCCCCGATGCAATGAACGCGGGACCACTTGTTTCGAGTGTTTGCAACTGTTGTGGCAGCGCATTTTGGCATTCCTGCAGATTGATGGTCCTGCCACATTTGTGCGACACCTCAAAAGGATGGATTTCGAGCACGAGCCAAGCCTGCTTTATCCAGCCCCGTGGTCTTAATAGCTTTTTCAATGAACAAAGTCAAGGAGGTGAAACAAAATCCGATATTTTTCCCATAGCCTACCAAATATTCTACGTTGGAGCACTTGTCAACAGATGAAGAGCAATGCGGGGAGAGCACAATGGGGCAGAGAAAATTGTTGCGGCATTTGTTGATTCAGAGTTATCAATGAAAACTGGTGCAATGTCCCTGATGAAACATCTGCTGCACTGCGACCTTCGTAGTGAGAACAGAAATTCAAACTGGCCGACTATGGAATCAGAGAACACATTCCTGCGGAGGGAGCTGGTAGGAACGTTGGGTTGCTCGGTCAATGGCCAGGGTCAACGGCGGCGTGGTGTATTCCGCAAATATGGCCGACTGTGAGGGCAGGCACAAGCCGGCGTGAGTAGATTAAACGTTGAGTTTTATAAGGGCACTACGGGGTGACCAGCCCCTCCCCACCCAGCTCCTCCCCACCCAGCCCCTCCCCACCCAGACCCTCCCCACCCTCCCTACCCAGCACCTCTCCACCCTCCCCTCCCCACCCAGCCTCTCCCTGCACGACGGACAGACGGACACAATAATCCCCTGTGAGCTGGTGTAACCAGGAGGTTCCTACCAGTATAAATCTCAAGTCTCTGCTCGTTGTTGTAGTTCTAACCCTTTACGTTGAAGCAAGACGACCGAATACAAGCTGAAGAAATAACTAACCTTTCATGTTTATTCGCCAACTTAACTTAAATTTCCCAAGATGTTTTGTGTGCCAATATTTAAGCAGCACAGTGTGATTGGGAAAGATATTTTAAGGATAAAGAAAAAGAACTACCCCATAACGTTCTGTGCAATCCACGTGACAAACCTGAGAGCGTAAGGCTCTGATTTTAACCAAAATGATGAGCATGCTGGCCTGAAACGGCTCTGGGCTGCATTTAAACACCACCAACAACAGGCTCCCAGGGTACATTAATAGCAACACACTTTGTCCTATTGACCTTTTCAATTATGGACAATACTAACCACCACTTGTAGGAACGACTCCATCTCCTCACTTTGGAAATAGGCGTTCATGCCAGCAGGGGACCAAAAACAACAAGGTAGTAAGGGCAGCAAATATAAATACGAGGGTGAGAGGTTTTCGTTTTAAACTTTGAAAGACGCTGCCCCTAGAGGACACACTTGTTTTGTTTGCTTTGCCATGTTCTCCAGATGGGAGGCGCATCTTATAATCCAGTAGGTGTGTGGGGACAAGATTTGTATTACTTTAATGGTAGTGAACACAAGTTTGGCGTGCGTCTCATTTTCCAGAGCGTCTCGAACTTTGGAGAATACGGTCTACGTGCACTACGACTATGTGAGCTGGATTACTATATACTTACTATCAAAGTAACATCTTGCGAGTCTTCACTGGCTGCCATTCTCCCACCCCACATTTATGTGGCTTGAAGGCCACTGGCATTACAAAGGCCCAATATTGAAGAAATATTTCAGCTACAGGCAAAAGTTAGCATTCACAAAGTGCTGCCAAGTGATTCCTTCTCCTGCAACGTGTATACACATGACGTTCGATGTCACGTGGCCTATGGCAGGTGTTGGCAACCTGCGGCTCTGGAGCAACATGCGGCTCTTTAAGGTTTCCTTTGTGACGTTATTTATTTAAGTCCGTCTGGGTATTCACGTGCACTGCGACACTTGCAACATTTGAGATATTTTTAACGAAATAGAAAAAAATGTCTCTTCTTGTTATTTTGGTTGCCGACCCCCGGCCTGTGGGCAGCACATCCTTAAGCTCATCACGTGGCCCGCTGGCAAATACAGATGAAGAACCCTGCTCGATGAGTACGGGCGTGCTCGCAAGCGGCTGCACAAGTTACGCTCCGGTGTGCGTGTGTAGGCCACGGGTTTGACGCCTCACCATGCCGCAGTGCAGCTCCAGGTTGAGTTCTCCCATGTTGGTTAGCATGCGCACGTAGCCCTTCTTCTTTTTCTGCACGTACTTGAAGCGCACTATGTCCTCATCCACGACATCTACGGCACACACCAACACATGCAAAGATCCCCCGTGCTGTTAGGGAGCACTTACAATCATTGGCAAGGCCTCACAACAAGGGGCTGGTGTGACTAGAACCAAGGCTGGCCGCATTTGTTTCAACCAGTGTTGATGTTGACACATCGCAAAAAGTACTTATTTTAGGCTGAGTCGACCTAGGGGACGCCAAAAAACAGTTTTGAGATAATTGGCTACTGGTATTAGCTGTTAGCGGAAATCGAACTCAGGTCACCGGGTTTGTAATGCAGTGCGTTAATCACTGCACCACTGCTCTCCACATACAAAACACACACAAATATTTGACATGACACAGGTATGAAGCAGGACCCAGATATCCTCAAACAGGGCAATTCTAATTTAACACAGCACCACAGAGCAGACACTTCATTAGCATCGCTGATGAGCAGCCACAACAATGCTAACCATTTTGCTATGTAATGCCACATTGATTAGCCAAATACAATCTATTCTTTCAACAAAAATACATCCACCGAATCGTGCATGGCAGAATCCATTGTATAGTGTTTATGTAAAATAATATGCGATGCAGTGCTTATGACACATTCAGGCAAATAGAATAAACAAAACTACAAATAAGAAAACAAACGCAAGAGCAAATAAACATGATAAATATGAGATATAAAATCAAAAGATTATTGAATGGAATTGCAACTCCATACATCATTCGATGCCTACTGGAAAGGAACATAATTAAGGCAGCGTATTTTGTAGGCCCACGAAAACGATGTTTAAAACGGTCTTGCAATTGCCTAACAGAAAAATACTACGATTAATTTTGCGATTTATGATCAAAATGTTCACGTAGGTCTCTCTCACAAAAACATCGAGAGCAATGGTTTGTTGTACGGCAGTTCAATAGAGTATGTTCTTAAAAGTGTAGCTATCATTTGGAAAGTACTTATTGTACTTCTATTAAAGATTAACAGCAAAGCATCTAATTTTGAACACCGCTGGCCCACCCATCATGGATGTGCAATTTTTGCCTCATTATGAATGCACTGTCCACACGAGTTCTTAACCAGTTATTTTGTTTTCATCAATCGATAAATAAACATGACTTCTCCTGATTTCTGAAATGGTTATCAATTATAGATTTTTCCAACAGTTGTGTTCAGAATCAGCGATCGTTTTTCAATCATCATGGATTTGACAATATAATTCAAAACAACTTTCGCAACGATTGAATGGATTGGCACGCGTGTAAAGTGTATGCAAACCCAATTCTTCAGTGGCTGCCATCATAAAGCACTAGCGGAATGGCTTCATCAGGCACCGTGTGGTACAACTGAACAGCGACAGAGACACACGCAGCGGCTGGACTTTTTGATGTGTGCAGCAAACCGATTGTCTTGTGTTGCGTACGATTAATTCAAAGACCTGAGACCCCACTGGGGGCAGAAGCATGCAGCATGCAGTGGATGAGAATGTGTGCGGTTACCACCTGTTCTGGTTTTCCCAGGACACCCTCTCTTTAAGGTAGCCATCCTGGGAAATCTGAGTCTTCTCAGGACATTAAAAGTCTCACTTTTTAAGCCAGTTGCATAATAATAAACCACTCAAGCCAATACATTCACAATCAGTTGACCACTCTTCGGCGTGTGAGATATTATTTTTCCCATGATTCGGCAACCTGAGGGCTGACCAGCGTCGAGTTCCCGTGCTACCAACCTCGATGGCTCTGCGTTTGTGGCGTGTAGGTTGTGGACATCAATGCCGCTGCCGTATGACCCGTCGAGTAGTGCGCCTGCCACACAACAAACAAACAGAAAACACAAGCAGACCTCGTCACCATCACCACGAAAAAACACAGCCACAGCAAAAATGTAAAAACTTTTTTTCAGCATTCTTACAGAGGTGGCCAGATAGCTCAGGGGGATATTATGTCAGAAAAATAAGCGAGCACTTCTCAGATGCTGGGTTAAAAATTGGGTTTGAGCCACCTGAGATTAAACCGGATTCTCAAGCGGAGTTAGTTGATGGTTTTGGTCCAGTCACCATTGGGGACAGCACAAAAAAGTCCCTCGTTGTAAATTTGTGTCACTTCATTTGGTATGGGGGTGGGGAGGCGGGAGAAGCAGTGGCGCAGTAGCTAGTGCACTGCACAATGAACCTGGTGACCCAAGTCCGTTTTCCAGCCACAGCTAGCATCAATGGCAAGTTGTATCTGATCAGTTTCTGGCCCTCCACCATTTACCAATCAGAATTAACCATTCTAGATTTGAAGTTTTCGTGACTGCAAGGATCCATACTCTTTGGTTCTTTCGGTAAAGTCATGTAGATGAAAAAAAAATTAGTATAACTCAATTAAATCACGACGTTTCGGAGGCAACACAAGCCTCCCTGGCTCCTCCCCCCCCCCCCTCTTACCCTATGTAATAATTTGTCACAAATAGCTCTCTATTTACTACAGTAATTTTGCTGTGGCTGTTCCACCTGATGACGGAAGCTTGTGTTGCCTCCGAAACGTCGTGATTTAATTTAGTTATTTTCATTTTATCATTTTTATTATTATTTTTCATCCACGTGACTTTACCGAAAGAACCAAAAAGTACAGAATTAACCAGTTTGGTGAAGTATGGTTAAATATCCCCATGAGCAATACAGCATTGGGAGGCCTGTGCCCTGCAATGGATTGAAAATGGAATGTAAATTATCTTCATGATTCATTTATCAATTTGGCATATTTGGTTAAGCATATTTTGATATCATATACTATCTGCAGGTCATATAAAAAGGTGTGAAGTCCACTGTCGATAAGAAGCTTCTGGAAGTAACGTCAGAGATAATTCTGCAAAGTCATCTACCATAGCAGTTCTGTGAAACAAGGCGATCCATTGCATGTTTGAAGCGTTCGATATGGAAATGTCTGCCTTGTATAATAATCACACTGAAAGCACAATCCTAACAAAATTGGTGAATAAAACAAAAAACAATATTGTTTGGAAAGGTTTCAAGTCTGATTTGGAAGATTTTTTTAAGTTCTAAATAAAATTGCCATGTAGTCTATACTCCTTTATACATGTGAGATGCTGCTAATACTGTCTGAAATGGTGACAATGGTGCACATTTGTCATGAAGTATAATACTCTTCTTCTTATCACTTAAAGATGCATGTATGCTGGCTGTAAATACATCCCCTCCTTCAAATGCCTGTTCAATGATATGAGAATAGTGAAAATTTGGTGTAAAAAGCATTTGGCAATGCTGTACCTTACTCAAACTCTTTATTCTCACATTTCAGGGACATTTGCTCTTATGTTACCCTTGTAAGACAGGCAATAGCCTGCTACTGTCAACTGTGTACTGAGCTCTTTAACATCTGCGAGCAAGCAGACAGCAGACAGATTCCGAATGTCTCCGAGACACATTATCCAGGGAGCGGAGAGTCAAACCAGGTAAGCTTGGTGGCCTTAGACCACCCCGGTTAACGCAGTTCAATTGTTGGGGGATAGTGCCAATTAAAGACATGTTAACGTAGGTTATTGACGACTTTCAATCTTACCATTGTAGAGAACAATATATCACAGTCCTTCTGCACTTAATAAAGCGAAATTCCAGCTCTGAGAATTGAAAATGGCTCAATAACATGTAGCAAACATTGCTTCCCCCCCCTCCCCCACATGCTAGAGATCACTTGAAGGGATCTCAGAGTTATCTCTGTGCTATCCGCCTCTGTGGGCTGTTCGCCAATACGAAGGGTTACTACTGCTCTCCGAGATACTCAGTTCCACGACATGACACTGACAGTGCAATAGGGATAACAATTCGGGAAAAATACCTAACAAAAAAATCTAGTCTGCATGCCAGGGTTATTGGTAACTGCCAACCCCTTCAATGGTTCAAAGTATCCAACTCAGAATGATTACAGTCGAAGGAAATGACCGTGAAGGCCATTCAAGCCTGAAACGAATGTCCGGTATGTGCAATCTCCCAGTGATTCCTGTTCACGGAGCAGACTGCGATGGAGGTCACATGAAGGTCAAACAGCACTACATGACCATGCACGCTCACAAACTCTAGCCATAGTAAGTCAGTGTGAACCCTCAGTCTGTGGACCAGTCGTAAATGTAGACGAGTATTATGGAATTACATGGACACTATAAAGATGCTGATTTTAAGGTACTAAATGAGCAGCATCATAATAAGCAACATTTCAATTCATAAACACTTCTGTTTGTGTGGATGGGATGTATTCCACCCTTCTATACAGTGATCTTGCTTTTAGTATTCTATTTTAGCTTACATCTAACTCAGTAGGAAGGTCTATTCAAGGTAGTTAACATGAAAGGTACATCTTCTTTGTTCTTTCGGTAAAGTCACGTAGAAGGGAAATAATAAAATAATAAAAATAAGACGCTGTCTTTCCGACAGCCCTGTTCTTCACCTGAGGACGGCTGCTTGCGTTGTGGCCGAAACGTCGTGAGAATTGTATTCTATTATGTTGTATTTTTATTATTTTATTATTTCCCTTCTACGTGACTTTACCGAAAGAACCAAGAAGATGAATCCCTGCAGTCACGAAAGCTTTAAATCGAAAAATGAAAGGTACACTTTTTGAAAGGTAATGTGATGAGACGAAGAGGCTTGGGACAATTGTGTTCTCTTGGTGAGATTGAAGGCAAGAGATCAAAAGGGTAGAAGGAAAAAAATATTGCAGTGGTTTAGTTCAAAATGACCCAGCTGTCATTTGAAAGCTAATGATATGTATTTAACATGAGCGAGGTAGAAATAATTAATAAATGTATTGCTCTTTGAGGCGATACTTCAGATAATTAGGCCTGATCGGCCCGGCAATGCTCATCTCATCTGGCATTTAAATTAGCCCAGTACGTGAAATGGGTCAAAATTCGAAATCATAAAACGGATGGGCACAACGCAATTCGCAATTGTTCCTGACGAACGCGCAGTGATGTCAGCGGAAACACTCTGCCATTCAGGCAGCAACTGCCACATTCACAACGTAAGTATGTATATATGTTGAACTTTTTTCGCACCGTACGTAACCAACCATGAGAATGGGAGGTGCGGGGGAAGGACAACAAATAAATCACAAAAAAACTGTTAAAAATAAATTAGTTTACAATCCAGTGGCTTCCTAATATCGGAAGGAAGAGAGTTCTGGACGGCCGCAGAAGCGTATCTGAAAGCGCGCGATGCGGTGATCGTCTTTGCTCAATGGCCAGCCAAAAGCCACTGCGAGGATGACTGGAGTTCACGTGATGGTTTATGCTCCTTGACGAGATCAGCAAGGTATTGCGGTTCATTTGTGGCAAGCACTTTGTGTGTCATGAGTGCACCGTATAGGTCAACAGTTAAACTTGCCTAAGGAACGTACTTTTAAACATTGGAGCGCTAAATATTGTGCAGTTGTGTTATTAAGTGTTATTGTGTTACTGTTTAATCGTGCATTTATAATCTGTGGTGTGGACCAATCAGTTTCAAAGACAATGCATAAATTATCAGAGTATTGTTTTTTGTTTGCATTTGACTGCAGGTATTGTGGTTAATGTAAGCATGATTCCTTGCAAAAGGTGTCAGTTTTGTTGCCAGAAAAAAGGGGAAAAACCCTATTAGTACATTTATAATCTGTTACATTAATCTAATCAAAATCATGAATTTGCCGGGGTATGAATAAATTCCAAGGTAATATATTACCATTGAATGTCAATGGGCTTCCTGCCACTGATTTATATATTTTTTTGAAAAACATTTGTGGGGCAATTACATCCTCGAATGGTGCGGCACCTGTGTTTCTATTGTAGCAACAGGCCTTGAAAACTTGGAACCCCTGATCATATTTTTCACCACAACCCAATTAAGACCCAAGTGGGCCAAATTGAATTTGCTCAGATTTCTCCACAAACTAATTTAAATGAAATTACACATTTCTAAATAGAATGGCTGGTTTATGAATACGCATTGCAAGAATGATTGATCAATTAGCATAACAATGGTATGTTAATCATTCTCATCACAGTCTTCATCATCATCAAAAGAGTATGGCATATTTTGGTATGGGCATGACAGTCACGATACACATTTCCAAGGAATAATGTCTTAGGAGTCAATGTTTGACTTGCATCCCACTGGGATTTTTGCACACAGCGTTGCTGTACGGTGTTTTTTCTGCAATATTTTGCTGTCTTTTCTTGGATTTTCTGTTTGCACTTAGTCACATATTCACTTTAAGATGTTTCCTTGTTCATGTTTTTGTTTGTTGCGGTTGCACCCGATTCAAGAGCCGAATGGCTCACAGGGCTATACCTAATAAATGAACTTGAACTTGAATGAAAATTCTGCATGAACAAATATAACGTTGGAAAGCGTTGGCAATGCAGCTTGCCGCCTCACGGCTGTCTGGAAGGCAAACCCCCCAATCCACCGAGCTATTTTCCTGGTACACGAAATGCAGGCAAGCACACACTCACACACATACACATTCTTGACACACATTTGTACAGTATACCATTAACAAATATCACACAACGCACAGTGCGATGCACATTATACACAGGATACAGTTGTGTTGTGTTTGTTCGCTTACCACAACGGAACTAAATATACGCTACGTGTAAACAGCCCAAAAGCACCACGTGTGCACGTGTTTATTTTTTATCTTTCATAAAAACTGTATCTGTATTCCCTGCTTTTATTACTTGCTGCTGCTAGTGGCCCTGAGCGTACATTTTCATCAGCATTCATAAGCCCCGAACCTCACTTAACATGCAGAGCTGCTGCATGCGGCACAATACGTATTGCGCCATGCATTATTTACGGCCATGCAGTGCCATTCCTTACGAGGGAAGCCACTCTTATGCAGTAGCAGCACCACCAACAGCCGACACCACCATCGCTGACAACCACCGACACCACATGCCGAATCGATCCCTGCCCGTGCAAGGTTACGCAATGATTTAGAGAAGGTCGCCATGAGGTTGTTGCCGCTGAGCTCTGGAAATGGGCTTACGGTGATTAGCGCGCAGACAAAAATATACGATGTCCGGCGCGGAGAATACACGGCTGTTTGGGCGTTCGTGCTCTTACCCCCTTCACATTTCACCGTTATGAACAGACGCGTATTTTATCTTATACAAAATCGGATGTACATAGTGTCTATAGGTGACCACATCTCAAAGTGCTGTATAGAAACAGTGGTATAAGCAGAGGTATATAGTAATGTCTTGAGGCAGGACTTGAATGTGGGAAGGGGAGTCGAAAGTGCTGATGGTTGTGGGGGGGGAGTTCCAAACAATGGCGGCAGCAGAGGAAGATGAGAATTCTTATGGACTTTGGTGCAAATAAAACACATGCGGCAGTATGATTGAATGAACCTGTTAAATGGAAAGAAAGGTAATACCTTCTGGACAGTGTGTTTATGTGTTTGTGTAATAATTCTAACACTATTTGTTGTCCTTATTCAATATATATAGCACGGTTGACTACGTACGACGCGAAAAAACTTCAATATACATAAATATATATTGATAACGGTAAGTGTATACTATACATCAAATATTGACATGTGAAAGTCTGCCTCAGGGAAAAGCAAATAGTCTCTGCTATATACATTACTGAAAACATAGCTTTTTGAAATGAACATATTGTATATTGATTTTGTTGAATTAATGTACTAAATGTTCAATAGTATTCACCCTATGTTAACACACACTATTAACGGTTTACTCAACGCTCTTGCACAGGTCAAATTGTATTTCAAGTATTTTTGACCTTTGTTTGAGAAATCGAACTCTCAAATTAATGCAATGATGCATGCCTGCCACTCATTTCACACACACAAATCAGTACTTGAGCATGTACACAGCTGAACGAGGCCCTCCTAACATTGTACGGCATTGTGGGGTTTATTATTTGCTCTTATCAGTGCAGGTTGAGGAGGGGAGGGTGAGCACAGAACAGCATATCAACAGGCATTGCTGCAACGTACTCTATGATTGTAGCTACGCAGTAGCCTACAATACTTGTTTGGTGCGTGGTGGTCATCAATGTAAGCAACTCTCCATGCTCAGCCCTGCTTGGCTTCCAAGATCTGAGGAGGTGGGCCCATTTAAAGCAATTTCACTGAAAAAGCAGCGGTGTGATGAAAAGGCCCGATTCCATGGATAAGTGTTGATAAAACGTATCAATGCAATGGCCACGCTCCTGGAAGATCAGTTTATAAGGAGTCATCCTAACCTTGTTATAATACATACAGTGGCTGATCAACTTGCCCATTAAAGCATCAATCAAAACACTAACGTGCATTTACTTTTACTTAACTCCTTATGCAAGGGACATAATGAGCAAGTCTTTATAGTGCGATTAATGAAAATGGTTTAAAGAAGCATCCGTATTTGATATTCAAATACGTGACAGTATAAAGATTCAAACCATCAAATTAACTTATAAGTTTGAAAGTACGAGTGAATATTGGCGCACAGTTATGACTAGACCGTAAAAAAGGAAATTGTAGGCTCAAGCTATATAGCAAATGATTTGATTATTTTTTTAAATTCTTTATATTAAGTTCACTTGCGCGCTTGCTTGCTTGCTTATGACCGTGCAAATCTTTCGGTCGTTTTTTAACCCACTTCCC
The DNA here is from genome assembly GCA_014621495.2 of Entosphenus tridentatus. NCBI lineage: Eukaryota > Metazoa > Chordata > Hyperoartia > Petromyzontiformes > Petromyzontidae > Entosphenus > Entosphenus tridentatus. The sequence continues at coordinate 8,606,671 of CM025609.2, forward strand.
GTGATCCAATCGAGCTGACATTTTCCACACAGACTCGTTGTAAGTGACAATTAATGTTCGTGAAAAAAAATTCCAAAATGTTACACTTTTTAGGACAAAAATATTATATTTAATTACCAATTGCTTAATGCTTGCGCTGCAATCATCTAACCCATAGGTGGCAGCCATCTCAAGCCAGAGGACGAGAGGACTCTAGCCGCCATGCATATAAAGGATTTATAGTGAAAAACTTTGTTTTTACGGGTTAATTTTTTAAGAACCGGATGTCCATCCTCATCTCCCTACAACCCCATATAATGGCTAAACATGGGAATAACACTAAAAATACTCTGCTGTCACAAGGAGACATGGCCACGAACATATCCATATGATGTGTTCGTGACCATGTAACCCATTTGCTTAGGCATTGCTGTAATTGCATCATATGTATAGATACAACAATGTATCAATCCAATAATATCAATGCTTAAGCTCAAGATAATTGCATGTAAGAATGGATGTTTTTCGGTACTTATTTTGTATGTAAAGGGCTCATGTCACCCAAAATCCACAATGTAAAAAACTAACTTGATTCTTAAATCAAACGGCAATCCTTAATCGAAGCAATTCATTGAATTACTGTGGAGGTGGGGGGGTATCATTAAATTTTCCTATCTATTTTGTTACAAAGCCTTATTTGAATTTAGCACAATGTGCTTAAACGAAGTTTGAATAACAAGGTAAACTTGGGGCCAGCGAGCGACTATTTCAAGGTGTAACGTATAAAGAAGCAGACAAAAACACACGTACAAACTGCCTTTTCCCCTTCTAAACAACTAATCGTACGACAATAACACATCCACAAGCACAGCACGTGTACATGTCACTGCGCTGCTCGTGTTTGCAGTAGTGCAGCGGTTAGTGCGCTGCACCGCTGCAAACCAGACGACCTGAGCAAAATTCCCAATCACGGCCAATACCGGTGACCATTATTTAAACCTGTCTTGGGGACTCCCTTAGGTCGACTCAGTTGCATACCTGGAGTGGTATGTAAACATTCATAGGAGGGAAACAAAGGCGGGAAGGCTCATCCAGCCTTCATAGGTGCTCGCTAGTAGCACTTGCCCCAAAAGTATGTAAGCCTATATGGGGGATCATTGTCTAGTGTCCTGCAAGGGTTTTTATTTTCTACATTTCAAGTTCTGCCCTACCTGCCTTTACTGCAACCTCAATTTAGGATCAGAGGTCAAAGCAATTCAGCCAAGATGACATGTTCAGTGATGGTTGCTGCCCTCCCCGTGAGAGATCACTTCACCGCTTTATTCCACACTTTTAAATTGCAGCAAACAACTATTTCATTATTTCATTTACTCAAAGAGAGGGTTTTCCTCTTAACTTGTGGACAAGCAGGTCTCCCTTAAAAATATCAACTGCTGTTCTTAACGGGCTCTTACTTGATTAAAGAGGTCAGGTCACATGGAATGCATAGTTATACAAAATACTTTTAAAATAAGAAATACATTACAGAAAATTATAACTGCTACACGCTCCAGCTGTGTGTTACAATGACAGTTTATCCCTTTCTAATGCTTTTATCTAACAAATTAAGATATATTTTTTCATCTCACCTATTTATTGTCCTATATTCATGCCCAACATATGAATTGTCTGGGTGTCTGACAAGAACTATTGAGAATAACTTACGCACAACATTTTTGCAACGTCTGAACACAGCAAATATGCACTTTGTAGCTTTCATTTTACTTGATGGATATGTTATGCTGCGCAGGGCACGTGTGTGGAAACATTCCTATGTTCGTCCATTTCACAAAGGGGGCCCCTAAAGATGATCCAAATAACTACTGACCTATCTCAATTATTGAACCACCAAATTAGCAGTTTCCTATCCGACAACAATCTCTTACATCAAAAACCAATCTGGGTTCCGAAAAAAATACAGCACCACATCTGCTGCATGAGACTCTCTTATCACATTTACAGTAGCATTGACAATAAGCAGCACTGCGCCAGTCTTTTTCTTGACTTGTCCAAAGCCTTTGATACAGTCGACCACAACAACACCCTGTTTAGTAAACTAAGTTGCCTCCGTTTGGAATGGTTAAAAAACTTACCTCTCTTCTAGCACCCAAACTGTATTCCGAGATGGTGGAAGGTCAAACAGTGTTAAGATAACAAAAGGGGTTCCACAGGGTTCTATCCTCGGCTCCCTCCTGTTCTCTCTTTATGTCAAAGACTTGGGAGCTGACCTGGATCATTCCAGGGTAAATCTGTTTGCAGATGACACGATACTGATTACTACTGGCTGCCCTCCGGATGATGGAATTGCCAAGCTCCAGGGTGATTTCAACAAACTACAACATAAAGCTAGTTGCTCTTAAACTAGTCTTCAATACCTCCAAAACCAAGGTGCTATGCTTCTCACCAGGACTAAAGCAGGAAGTTATTTTTCCCCAATTACATTCCTCAAATAATTGTCAAATAGAGCAAGTTAAGATCTATAAGTATCTTGGGGTCATCTTTGATTCAAAACTGAATTTTCAAGATCACATTGATTATATTGGTAAAAAGACAAAATTTAAAATAGTTTTTCTGTATCGACACAAGCATTGTTTCCCCCCTATGTTCCGTTTGGAATTGATAAAAGCTACCATACTTCCTCTACTTGATTACTGTGACATCGTATATAAATCAGCCCCAGTACTGTACTGAAGAAGCTTGACCCAATTTTCCACTCGGCCTTAAGATTTGCATTGAACTGCCCATATAAGACCCACCACTGCGATCTCTACATTGGGTCAAACTTAACATGATCGACGGCTTGTGCATCATATCATATTTATTCATGATGTACTTACAAAAAAATCAGCAGACATCCTGCTGAATCTCGTCACTGTTTTGAAGAACAAATGTGACCTAAGGTCCTCGCTCATTTACCAGCTTCACATTCCTTATTGCCGTACAAATTCTGGAGGAAGGTCCTTTTCTGGTGATGCCCCCAGGGTCTGAAATGCTATCGCCAATAAACTGCAACTTGGATCATTTCCTGTGAGATCTGCACTCAAAACTGCTCTTGAGGAGCTGTACACCCACCGCTGCCCCTGCTATGCAGTGCCCTGAAATCAAATGCATCTCTCCGGATGTCCGCTGCAAAGTATGATCTTAAGTTTTGATTATAGTGTGCTGATCTTTAAAGGTGCATTGAAAAATGTTGATATTCCTGCTGATACTCCTGCTGTTATGGAGTGACTCATGCTGCCAGCTATGGCTGCAAAGATGGGTCGTACATGTTATGTATATAGTTTATTGATACATTTCAATCACAGTTACTATGATAACTGTTACATTGTTTTTATAGCTTTATTTTGATTTCGTAAATGTATGGTTAAGCCATGTTTGTTTGTTGAAGTACGGAGTTAGCCTGATAACTTTAATCTAAATTGCCTTATGGTTGTTAGTTTGACTTGCATCCCACTGGGATTTTTGTACAGAGCGTTGATATACTTTTTTTTTATCGGGAAGATTTCGCTGGTTTTTCCTGGATGTTTCTGTTGCACATCGTCACTTTAAGATGTTCTTTGTTCATGTTTTTGTTTGTTGCGGTTGCACCCGAGTCAAGAGCCGCATGGCTCACAGGGCCATACCTAATAAATTAAACTGAAAACTGAAACTGTGCTGCACTGCGTTATTTTCAGAGGATGTAGCGCACGTATTAGAAACCGTGTTATACTAAACGCGCTTCCACCGCATTAACCGCCGCACCTATTATTGTAACACGTGATGGATGAAAAGCCTCGTATCAGTAATCTTCGAGGCGAGGCGGCTCTTAAGTGCGCACTCATTTCTTGGCTCGGCACATGAAGTGGTGGCTCTGGGTGGCAATCGCCACACTCCGCCGACCTAACGTACACAATATAACGTCCCCAACAGCACAAAAGACATTGGCACGCACTGTGTGGGCGCAGCCTCTGCCACAAGGCCCCATTTACAGCCATATGAGTATAACTGATGAGTATTAATTAGCGAGCAGATGGTTGGAGGAGTTTATTTGTTTCCTGGGGTGTTTAGTATCACACCCTGATATTGCTGGTAATCGAGACGTACTATTCCTACAGGCCTCTTAAGCCGTGCACCGCGTAAGGTCACCTAAACGCTTGCCAAAATGTCTTCGCATCATGATTAAGTTACCGATTTTATGTGTGCAAGGCAGCATCGGAAAAATAATGTAATTCTATTTATATAATTTCTGGCTAAGAAATCAAAACCCAACAATTCCAGAAGGGAAAACAGAGGCTCAAAGAATGTGTAGGAACATAGACCAATACACAGTCTGACCGCACACTGACCCCTACAGGTCATACATAGATGACAGATTGTGCGTCAGGGTTGTTGTGACCAGAGGCTGGAAGAGGCACAGCCATTACCTCATCCCTGATCGATTCACAATTTCACATTAACCCGATATAAAACCACACGACGCGCATCATGGGATTGCTTTAGAGTGCGTCAATTACGATCATTTCAACCAGATATTATTTTAATAGTGCATTATGGTCAAATACACACACAGTTGTTGGCTCCTGATTTATGTGTACGTCGGAGCACTTTCAGCAGAACTCTCCAAATGAATCTACGCGTGCAGTATTTCACAACATGCTGTTGTGTTTCGTTTGTGGATTGCCAGAAACAAATATCCCGTATATACCCTATCTAGAAAGTTGCAGCAAACGCTGTTAACGAACCCCCGAAAAAAGTCCAGAATGGCACACTAGGGGGTTGTGTCTGGCCAACACCAAACCCTGGGCACCTTTGTCTCCCCAGTGCTAATGCATAAACACCATACCAGAGAGTAATTTAAGCCAAGTCAACGACTTGTGCATTTCATTTGCGACATTTCAAGTGGCCTCAAAGTGTGCCTAGCCAGGCGCAAGTGCTGTGGTGACATCACCGTCACTTTCTGGGGAATAGCAGCTGTTGTTGTTTGATTTTCATGACCTGCAGTGGTGTGTGTACTGCATGACTAACCTGGTTACCCGAGTTCAATTCCTCAACAAGGCTAACATCAGTGGCAAGTGGTATCAGAAATTGCGTTTGACCTCCCCTAGGTTGACCCAGCCATTATAAAATAATCGCCGGGGAGACAAAAGCAGCCGTACGTAGTTCTGACCACAGCAGCATTTTGTAGTGCCAAGCCGGTCTTAATCGTAGGTGCTCACTAACAGTACTGGCCCAGACAGCGCATATAGCGGCATAAGGGATCTATGTTGTATATATTTACGTGCGTCCAACCGCAGGCCCTCACCTCGTTGAACTTGTCGGCAATCTTCTTGTTGGGCAGTGGGGCGGTGGAGGCCAGCAGCTTGTCCCCCTTGTAGTCACGGTACAGCTCGGCTAGCGTCTCGCGGGTCTCCTGGTTCGTCGACTTTAGATGATAGTCTGGCTTCTGCCGCGCCTTCTCATCCTCTGTGGCGATGCACACGAGCGTAAGAAGCAAATTAACCGATCGTGACCTCGGCTCAATCCTGACATATAACCTATCGTCTGCATGTGACCCACTTGTCAGCTATGCACAAGTACATTTATAAAACAAACAAAATAAAAACATATGGACGGTGTTAACGGCACAATACATTTCTGCAGTATGTTAATGTCCATCCACTGCTGAATGAGGGACTCCCAACGGCATGTGGGTCAGAGGCGTGAATAGTTCTGTCTCTATGGTCTATGTAACTCAAACAATTGCCGAATAAAAAGAGACTGTTAGTTTCAATAGTAATTTACAGCCCTTGATCCAACTACTGCCGGACAAAGGACCACCCAGTCTGTGTCAGTCGTGGGAGATGTTTGACCTTACTTCACCATACTAGTTAGTGTCGGTTGAAGACAGGTAGTATAGACATGACGGCATAGAAGCATAGTGCGACAATGGATTTTGCTGCAAGATCCACTGTTGGCAATAGCTGGTGCTACAACATAGCCCTGGGTGACTGGTGATTTGGGCATTGGTTTGTCCGATATAGAAACACACAACCGATTGCTAACCCTTGTACAAACTTATGACCATGTCGTGTAGATATGCATTGCCCCAACAAGTGATCTTAATGAACATATCGAGGAAAGCCGTCATTGAATTTCACTATTTTACAGGTGGGTACTGCTTTGAAATGCTTGGCCAATTCCAATGTGTGTTGAGAATTCATTGAATCCTGACTGATAAGGCATCAACAATTTCAGTCACCACGTAGGAGCTAAACTACAAAGATCACCTGACAATTCAACATAGTCTACAATGACAAAGATAATGGGGTAGATCAACATATTGCCATGCTGATTTTTCCCCTCGCAATTCATGATGAAAATAAACCAACGGTGCGGCAATTGTTACAGTAACGTATTCATGTTATTTTATCAAGAAACTTTGTTCAATACGCATTGAGCACAACCGTACAAGATAACGGTGAAAATAATAACAAAAGTTGTTGGGCACCTTCATCTGGTATTTTGAGCTTGTGTTTGATGTGGTGCATGTTAGTCAAGTTGAACTTGTCAAGGTTTTGTGGGTCCTGTGGGAGGGGAGAGCAGAGCACAGTGAAGATTAAATTACACTGGTCATCTCAACAGTGGTTGAATTCATTTAAGTAAATAACTAACACCGAGACGGCCTCACAATGTGTCGCACAGTACACCCAGACAATACTGTTTCAACCAAACCAAGGTACTTGCATTTGACGGGCAAAATTTCAAAGTTACACACGACATCACGTCACCTGCAGAGTGATGATGTCCTTCCTGGTGAACGGCTCATTTGTGATCAGCTCCAAAAAGTTCTTTCCCTTGATGTTCAGCTTATCAACAGCCTGCAAAAACAGGTTCCACACACGCCATTTCATTTCTGTACACACAGTAGAGCATAGATACCAAGAGCAGTGTTTGTCAATATTTCTAGATACCAATGCCGCAGTGGTGGCATATGAAAATCGAATACACCGGACTAAAAATGCATTAATTTCAAATTGGTAGCTTAATACATTACTTATTTATTTCGTAGCTTCTGCATAACGCCATGACAGAACTTGTGAATTGCTGCCTGCAACATTAACACTGCCGGCTGAAAAACACGGACCTAAAGCAAGCAAAGAGTGTAGTGTGGGAGTGTGAGCGAAAAGTGTGATTGGAACAGATATCAAGAGAATAGGTGCTTGATGTCTGCGAGGTGTAAGCATAAGTAACAGAAAATGTGACTAAGTACAGCAGAACAGCAAAGTGAAAACACAACTGTTCCTTCATGTTTCATGCGGAGTCACAGAGCAGGATGAAGTTACCCACTTTGCTCTTTAGCAACACCTATGCAATAAAGTTGCTCACTTCGTAGGAAAAGACATTCCCCGTCGTCTTGATCGCCACAATGTGAGAGTTGTCAGTGAAGACGTTGAACAGCACTGGGCAGCTGTATTTCCCTGGAGAGATAATTAATAATTAACTATATTTATGTTTTGACTAAAAAACATACGTTAATGTATACAAATACCATGACAATTTCATGCACAATCATAGGTCTATGAAAAGAGTATCAAGACATTACCAGAAATGTTCTGTCTAACATTTATTTGGTAGTTTTACTAAATGTACTTCCCTCACACAATGAATAAAAGTGAAAGATGCGTGACCATGTCTTGCACCTATCTATTACACTAATGTGATTTTAATGAACCCACAGCCATGCTTTGTCATGTTGTACCTCAATGCTACTAACGTTACAAATAATTTGTAATGACAGATAAAGCTTCTGAATATTGAGTGGGGCTAAGCTGAGCTGAAGAAGACCTGCCACATTGGTTCAATGTGTTTAGAGCCTCTCCAGGGGGGCTATGGACTAGAACAGCATGTCCGTGTACTATTTCACATGTTGTACTATTTAGGAATAACTGTCTTTTCTCAGTTCAATGTGTGAAAAAAACAGACATTTACTTTCATTCTAGGGAGAATACCATGTGGATATGTGCTATTAAACTTGACAAACATCACAAATATTTTTTTATTCTCATTCGAGTTTCTTACCATCTGCGTTCTTGTGGAAATTAAGCTTGAGGAGAGACTTTATATCCAGTTTCTACAAAAATAGCAAGAGAAGCATATTTAGCATTTATCTAAGCATTTGTCATTTGAAGGTTAATGATGGTTTAAAGGAAAACATATGAAGTGTCCTTGCAACGTATTGAAATCTGAAAGTTGTTTTTATCAAATCGAAAATGAATATACTCCTACCTCCCCAGTGCTGGGATGCGTTCCGTACTTCTTGATCCAAGGAAAGATGTTCCTGTCAAAAGAATAATTACACTCGAGTTTCACAATAAACCCATTTAAGGTTGGAAGGCATGCCTGTAATTTCTTGCGAATTGTACAAAATTGAAAATCGATGGTTTATGTAAAACCGTCAAATAGATTTGAGCGCAAATTTTAAAAACAAACACACTAATCTACAATTTGTAACACAAATGCTTTACATTATATTCAGGCAAAACCAAAGTATCAATGTATTTCACAAACACACAAAATGAGAGAAAACTAATTGGCTACATATCACCATATAACCCTGAGTTGAATTCTGACAGATTTTATTTATCCTTAAAATGTTGAGTTTTGAGTTAACCTCTGTTGTCAGATGAATTCTATACAGTGGAAGGCAGATATAAGTACTGCACACTCCTTGGGAGAAGGGACATGTGTGCTTATATCTGAAGCAGTGGGCTTGAATCAGAAACCTTCTTGTTAACAGTGTAATGTAAAAATATGTTGCACCTCTGATTAGCACGGTTGGCTTCGTCCGGTGAAAAATAAATGAATCATCCATAAGAGGTTTTTTTGGTTGTATCACGTAAATATATGTATGCGATCAAACCCAAAAAACCTCTTATGGATATTAGTCGCGAAAGCCTACTTGTTCAACTAAGTTCAACATACATATATACAGAACTGTGCTTAGAATATCACACTACTCACATGAAATCAAAGACGATGCCATCTGGTGTACACATCGGATGCTCAAAGGGCAGCATTGACAAACTGTAAACAACAAACACATATTATTCAAGCATCATCGTTAAATGCTCTTCCCATCATCATTCACGTGCGCTTCTGTGTATTGCAGAGATAACTGTTATACATTTTATCCACCAGTTGGTTAAACGCTCTCTCAGGATGTGACAAGGCTGTGAGAAGTGGCTTGCGCAGAGCGCTACAAACCATCTTTACTTACCTACAGCGATCAAAAGACAGCCTCCGGAAGTCCGATTTGGGTCCATCTGGAGAGAGAAATAAATCAACACATCTTATGTTAAATACTCATAGCTAGATTCAAGGTGTAATATAAAGGCGCTGTACATATATATGAAGTATTATAGATGTGTTGCATACAGCCTACTAACAAATAACTTTGAAAGCGCTCGAAAATGTCAGATCTTGGAAGCTATGCAAGGTCAGTCGGGACCAAAATAATTTTCCTTTCCTCCCTCACGTGTATTCAATTAACTGTCACGATTAAAAGCTTCTTTTTAACATTGTGGTCAAAGGGAGCATCTTACGTGAATGAGTGACGTGAACTAAGCATATAAAACACATACACCTGGAAAAAAATGGATTCTTACAATGTTGATTTGCATATGACTGACCTCAAGAACCGATATCAAAAGAAGAATTCATTCCTACTGCTCAGCACGCAGGCGGGAAATTGCCCGAGAATAGACTTGGGTTGCAACAAAAGTCAGCCAGACGATGGAAATACATTACAGCAATACATTAAAAATATCCAGAGCTCTGGGTTTTCTCCAAATACCATGGTTTCCTCCCACAGGCCACACACACTCATTATTCATGGGATTGGCCCAAAGTTCCATTGCAGAACCCTGCTGAAAAGTGTCCTCAAGAGTTGAGTGAAGCTTCCCTGGATAAAGTGATGTACATTGTTAGAATTTCATGCTTGTTAACTTCATTCTAAATTGTAAGATATTGCTGATAATTAGCATGAGTTACCTGGTTTTTTGCCACCATACAGATGTGTCCATTCAGCGCACGTAATGTACCTGTACAAAGAACAAAGGAGAGAGTAATAACAATCAAGAGTTAGGGATAATTGATGCTTAAAGGCAGGCTGTCTCGCTCCAGAAAAATGTAGGTTTTGATACGAAAAGGTCTGTCTCATTACGAGACGTGAGGCTAATTCCAATTGTGTAATTAATCACGAATTGAAATCACAACACAATTGTAATTTCAACATGATAGTTGCTGCTGTACTTGTAACTATAATTGACTATTTAATTGAAAGTCAAAGGCGAGATTTAATCGTCGCGAGACACCGATTGACCGGGTCGGGCCGGGCTGGTCGCTCTGCTGCCGGGGCCGTCGCCTCTATCCCGGTAGCCGATCTAGGAAAGCGCTGCGGGCCGGACTCGGGCCCGCAAGGCCCGACAGACAGAGATCGCCTCCGGTAGTGCATAACACTCACAGCTTGTCTTTCTGATGCTGCCGCTTGCCCATGGTGAGGAATTGGCGTCAAGACGGGCGCCTCCGCAGCGAAAATTTAACGAAAATTAACTTAAAACAACAAAAAAGGCGGAAGCCAAGAAGGAACGCGGACAAACACGGTCCAGAACGTCGCCGGAAGTGGACGTGGATTACGCAATGCTCCCACGCTGCACTGCGCGGGGGACCACGACAAACACGCGGGCAGCCGCCACTTCACTTCACTTGACCCGAGACTTCACTTGACCCGAGACCTCACTTGACCCGAGACTTCACTTGACCCGAGACTTCACACACGGCCCGAGACTTCACTTAATAAAAATAGCAACCACTGTAGTCTGAAACACAATGTGTATCCGCCAAAGCAGCATCCTAACCGCACTGTTCTGGTTCTATAAGTTAATATTTCAGAACTAGGTACAGTAAAACTTTGGAATGCGAGTAACTTGGTCTGCGAGTATTTTGCAAGACGAGTTAAATTTTAAAATAAATATAAATTTGATAAACGAGCGAGGTCTTGCAATACGAGTAGTACGTGTATACGCTTTGTCTGCCGAGCGTCACGTGATCACAACTGATATACGAGTGCTTTGATATACGAGTGCTTTGGATTACAAACACGTTTCCGGAACGAATTATGCTCGCAATCCAAGGTTTTACAGTACAATGATATTCTCATTTTAGCGTCATCGGTCACTTCTGCCCACGTAGAATCATTACGGTACTTTGAGTTTATCAGCCGATTTGATTTACAAACATGTTAACCATCAACGTTAGATTAAAACACACGTTAAACAGAACCCCACAACGTTCACGGAGTGCTCTTGCCAATTACACGTGGCAACCCTAAGCAGCCGTTGTCTGATGTTTATTGAACAAACCAAAACGCATCGACCAAGCACAGGTATATTCCAGAGGGTATCGTGTGGTCTTAAAACACATTCCTGCGGAGGGAGCCGGTAGGAACGTTGGGTTGCTCGGTCAATGGCCAGGGTCAACGGCGGCGTGGTGTATTCCGCAAATATGCCCAACTGTGAGGGCGGGCACAAGCCAGCCCACCCCTCCCACCCCCCACCCAGCCCCTCCCCACCCTCCCCTCCCCACCCAGCTCCTACCTCCCCACCCAGCCCCTCCCTGCACGACGGACGGACGGACACAATAATCCCCTGTGGGCTGGTGTAACCAGGAGGTTCCTACCAGTAACACGTGCAAGTACATGTTTGTCCCAGTAGACGGTGCCATTGGACAGGCCACTGCAGCAATATTTCTAACCCCTTTGCGAAACTGTTCACGAGAAATCGTAGTGGGTAGAAATGCACAGTGGAAAGGCTAATGAGGTATTTTTTTCAGTTTCATGTATTAGGTATAGCCCTGTGAGCCACGCAGTGCAACTGCGGGCTAAAGTCCCTAGGCACCAGGCTACGAAGAGGAGTTGAATTGAACGTGGATCCCCATTTAATTATTTGCACCACAGCTCATGCCAATAGCACTGCACTGGAAATGGTATTGTCCACGTGAAAATTGTCAGTTTAAATTAGTTGCAAAGTATTCCTGTTTGTAAAAGGAACACTAGCCTTCAACTAATTTTAAAACAACATTCACGGTGTTTATTTTGGAACAAGATTTTTGGGGTAAAGTTTGTCAACAAATAGACATCGAACGACAATGCAGATCTCCGTACATTTTATTACGTAGAATGTACGTGGCGAGGAATTATATTTTCGAACCAAGTATGTATGGCGTTGTCTTTATTGAGCTGATAAAATACTGGTCGGAACTTTATGCGTGATACAGTAAATATATTTTTAAATAAAATTTGGTGGGAGGTAGCGAGTTGGCTGAAGGGTTCAGGGCACTGAGCTGGTCTCGTTAAGAACCTGGGTTAGAAATCTCGATTTCAGCCACCCATGATTAAACCGGCTTCTCAAACGTAGCGAGTACATGATCTAAACCCGGTCATCGATGACGGCACAAAATCGCTGACATTAAATTAGGTTTTGCCTTAATTTGACAAAATTCCAGCTTATTAATTCCAGCAATTTTTTAAGTTCCAGGTTCACTGCCAATGCGACATACATGTCTTCAGCAAGGTGCAAGATACTTTTATCTTATCCCTCATTTGATGACTAGATTTTTCCTTATTTTACAAAACCATTCCAAATTCTCAACTCAAATACAGGAATGGGAACAAAGTTTAGACTTTCCTAAAAATCCCAGAATATTATAAAAGTAATTATCCCGTGTTACATGTCGTTGGTTAATACAACCAACACCACGAGGTCCTCTATCTTTAGAGACATTCTGCAACAAATAAGACCCAAGTGCAGTGACGGACAAACTTACACATGGACAAATTCAGTTTATTATCATGTATTCTCTAGGAAAGCCTGACTGAGTCTCAAGACGCTTGTCTCAAGGTTGTTACAAAAATAGTATCAACGCCTGATTTACAAGTGGTAGGCAGCAAGTCAATTCTAGCCCATATCTTAGATTGTCTTCATCCAGCAGTGCATTGCTCATGGCTGATGATGATTTGAGGCCTGCTGTGGGCAAGAGCTTAATCACTATTGACTCCCTTTTGCGATAAAGATTAACTAGATATGATTAAATTTCCTAACACCCAAGCAACAATACAATTAAATTAGGAGTGTCTTTATTGTTTTTTTTGCAGACGAGAATATAAAGAATGTCAATTTAGCAGAGAGTAGGAATGAAACAATTTGAACGCGATACATTTTTCCCGTTATCTTCAGATAGTTAATGTTTGTGTGATTTCATGTATTATTCACTTTCGGTTACTACAAAAATAGCTTGCACTCAGCTGATCTCGTGTTGTGTAGCTCAATGATGCAATTCTGGACGCATGTTTCATCGTGGTTGCCCTCGGAAAGCATGTGCTTATATTTTGTCTCCGTAAGCTGCAGTCTACACACTTGCAATATGGATTAAAATATATTCTAAATGCGACCGCATCCCATGTTAATGTATGTTGTATCTATCCTAGATACAAGGCAATGTGCCTGAACAGAGGCTGGGAGTTCCAGACGATGAGGGCAACGGAGGAAACTGATGTATATTGATCTTGCTTGAGCTCCCACGCTTCAGAATGCAACTTTTGTCCTTTTAAACAATCAAGATCAGTATCAATAGAGTACTATTTACTCACGAAAGCCACACTAAGTCTCAAAACTTTTAAGTCGGCTTTTACATCGGGATGTTTAAGCAATTGCATCAAAGGATGATTTGGCTTCTTGTGTCGGGTTCACATACGGAGCTTTTACCAAAGTCCCTAACAGATAGGTCACACATGTAAACGTAGGAACTCCCATCAACACAATAAAATATTGTCATGCAGTTGAGGGAGACTTTAGAATATTGAGGCAATCTGAATAGCTCCTGCCTGAATTTTCAGTCAATCAGGATTACATTTTCAGGCAGTCGATACCTCAATGTTTTGTTTTGTGGCAGTCGATACCTCAATGTTTTGTGTTCTAATTCAATCGCCTAAAATGTTTGAATCGATTTATTGTAATTAAGTGTTAACTACTGTTAATGAAACATGCGCGCAAAATAAAAATACAAAATTTTGTAGAGGCAGACGTTTATGTTAAACCCGCGTGAGTTCACACGCGTTTAGATGATTGTCGGACATGTGCAGCCCTTTTGCAAATCCACTGCTGGATGAGTTGGGGGTTATTTGACCATACTTCTCCATGCTGGCCGGTGCGGGTTGGTGAAGACCGGGCACATGGCATGTGGAAGCATATAAAATACAGTACAACAATGGAATCTGCTACACTGCCCTCTGCTGCCCACCACGTAGCCCCGCATCTTACAGCAACCAGCTGTGTCAGAATCAGAATATGTACACTGGAGGAATCCGATGAGCTATAAAGCTCGTTTTCACAGATGTCCATTAGGCGCGGGTCAGAACGGTACAACAACAAATGCCAAAACACGATAGGCGTGCAAAGTATAGGATAGGTTAACAAATCACGTGTATGGTGGTCACCAATCTAAGCGCTGTCCTGTTTTCAACCCTGCTGAGCTTCTGTGATGCTTGCAGTAGGAGCCAAATTTCCACAATTTGTCTTGCAGCAAGTGTCACCTCCAAGTCCTCCAGAACACCATGGTGTCTTGGCGACCCTTACCTACAAAAGTAACCAATGTCAGCATACTCACTCAATTCACTGATATACATACGCCAGATGTGCACATGACTCAAATGTAGGACGATAGGTCATACTGTAGGTGTTTGGAACGGATTTGATGATTATTATATGTCAAACGTGTCAATTTTTGCAGCATTGCCACACGACTTTGGTTCTCAGCTTCATGCAAGAAACCCAAAGCAATTAGAATGGCAAGACAACAGTAACCTGTTTGTGTTTAACACACCTGGCCCCTGGGCATGGACATTACAGGCATCTGCTGCCACTCCCAACCTGCATGTCAAATTGTTGCGTGTGTGGAACGCAAACTAAATGTCACAAGATTGCAGGGTCGTCAAACGGTTGACTTAACGAAGAGCTGTCTTTCTCTGTCAACTTCAGGCGCTGCACGTTGGTTTCAACATTTGCAGTTATTCAACAAAAAGGGTGACTGGAATGTGCACGCGTAATATTTCGGTTCAACTGTTTGACAATGGTCTGTTATCGTTGTTGAGTTATTGATGTTTTTGTCGTATTCGGGGCGTCACGGTGGCGAGATATGAACATTCTCATCTGTTTTGCAGGAGGCCGTGGGTTCGATCCCGACCCTGACGCCTGTTTATTTGGAGTTTGCGTGTTCTCCCCGTGGTCGCGTGGATTTTTCTCCGGGTCCTCTGGTTTTTCCCTCCATATTTCGAAAATGCGTTCAAAGTATTTGGCTGCTACAAATTTCCACTTGATAAGCCACTTCGTTGAGCTATCATTTGTAGCCAGGTTGCTTCTGAAAAAGAGCTTAATAGCTCAGTGGGCCTTACCTGGTAAAAAAAAACGATTAGCTTTTAAAACAATATGCACAGGATTCGAAATTAGCATGCAGCCGCCTGGGGTTTCATATTTACAACTAAATCAATTTCCCATACTTAATTCAGATTGTTATTTCTTCCCAATTTAAAGTGCATTTCACGTTCGTTTTTGGAGTTTAGATTTTTTTGCGGTTGCTTCGTTTCGCCACGTACGATTTTAGAAACGGAGCGAATGACTCAACCTCAGGGCACCGTTGGGAATGAGAGTACGTCCCACATGTTGTGTTCGCCGCGTTGTTGTTCATCGTCTGGCGAAACAAGAGTGCTGTGTGTGTGTTGTGTCAACAGGAGACACCGTAGGGCAGGGGTTTTCAACACCCTATCTGTGCCAGGATCCCCTGATTAACAAAGACGATAACAGCAGGGACCTATATCCCTGCCACTGTGCAAACAGGCTGAGGGGGATTGTGGGAGGCAGCGTCTTTACTACAAGATAA
Source organism: Entosphenus tridentatus (assembly GCA_014621495.2). Classification (NCBI taxonomy): domain Eukaryota; kingdom Metazoa; phylum Chordata; class Hyperoartia; order Petromyzontiformes; family Petromyzontidae; genus Entosphenus; species Entosphenus tridentatus. The sequence continues at coordinate 8,622,637 of CM025609.2, forward strand.
ATATTTTCCACTGGCTCTTTCATTAAATACAATACAATGCACTTTCAAGCAAGCTGAATGAATTGAATGAGAAAAGTAAAATCATAATCATTCAAAATATCTACCCGGAGCGCCTCACTGAGTCTCAATACTTTTTGTGTCAATAAGAACCTGAATTGGAGTGTTTGGCCAGTATCATTGAGTGTTTAGTTTCGTGTAACGGGAAACTAGAGAACCTGGAGAGAAAAACCCTACTTGATTTGTCCATGTTTCTGATCCGCACAGCATAGCACACAATACGTGCAATGATTTATAAATGCCCTTCTTTAAGGCAGATCGGTCATTCATGTGAATGGGTACATTTAACCGTTTACGTATTGAATGGAAGTCACCTTATCTGTAAAATATTCTGTTATTTATGTTGTAATTGGACAACGATCCTTCAACAAAATAATCTGCCCGAGCTGATCGACTACGCTACAGGGAATTTGATATTTAACACTGATTTGTCTTTGTGCAATATCGCGTGACGCAATTGCTTTAGTCCTGATGTCTATTAACTTCATGGCCGTACTTTCTTTGTTTGCTTTAGTCATGTTGGTCACCCAGGATGATGGCAGGATCACTCTTGCAAATGAGGCTCATCACGACCACTTGAATTCTCACTCACCTGGTGAAACAAACTAAACTGAACTTTCGATTTAAAGCTTTCGTGACTGCAGGGATTCATCTTCTTGGTTCTTTCGGTAAAGTCACGTAGAAGGGAAGTAATACAAT
>CM025609.2:8636457-8656391 GCA_014621495.2 Entosphenus tridentatus
CCCTCGTCACACATCGTCACAAATGTCTGACCCCCCCCCCTAGGTGCGTGACGTCATTTATGGATGGCCCCTTAGCTCGGCAAGTGTGCCACAGGAATCTCGTCCAAGCCCACGTGGCCATTTCATGTAGTACTTGTAAGAACGCAGCATGTGTCCTCCGTTGGATGTGACGTTATTGCGGAGTGTGGTTGAAGCCACAGACCTTGACCACGACAATTCCCCGGAGAAGTGACCTAGGGCCAAACCTGTGGTGTGTTCAATTGACAGGTCACTCTGCCGTGGCGTTACGAGGCGGACGTTGGCTCTAATTGAACGGTGCGTTTGGAGAGCGCTTTTTTAAAATGGCGGAGAAAATTGTGAATTGTTGCTCGATGGAGGCATGCGAAAGGAACACACGTGGATGCCCACTGCATTGGTAGTGAGAATCGAGCTACAGTCTACATTATAGACTGCCAGTACACTCACCGAGGTTGAGCACCAGGCTACAGTCTACATTATAGACTGCCAGTACACTCACCCAGCTTAATAACTATTGCTATAGTCTACATTATAGACTGCCAGTACACTCACCAAACTTAATAACCAGGCTACAGACCACATTAGAGATTGCCAGTACACTCACTCCGATTAAGAAACAGGCTACAGTCTATATTAATGTTTTTTCTTATTTTATTTTTATTATTTTTATTCACTTTATTTGTATGATTATTTTTCTATCTCCGTGACTTTACCGAAAGAACCAAAGAATAGTCATTGTCCTCTATCTTGAAACAATCTGACTCACCCACCGAACGCTCAGCGAGGCAGATCCTCAGACCGTTGGCTCCTGGTACGATGCGCTCTGGGCTAACAGATCGTTTCCCAGAAACGCACTCTGCCCATTGAACGCAGCCTAGGATTATGTATAATCCGAGTTCACTCGGGTATACCAGGAAGTTTGCAAAGTTGGCAGAGGGGATTATCCAAGGCCTAGTTTAGACCCTCTTTGGGCCTGTATCCAAGGCTTTTAATAATTTTTTAAAATATAATTATTAATGATGTTGCACCATCTTCCTTGGCAAATGTGACGGTGATCGAATCAGTGACATGTTAGCAAACATGATAAGCTTGATCTTTCGGTCAAAAGAATAGATAACAGGTGGCTTTAGCTCACTAAGATCCATTGAACCTATTTATACGATCGAAATCAAACATAGTCTGTACAGCGAAACCTCTCGAAGCTGGACTTGGTGAGACAGCACAAGGTCGCCAATAACAGGACAACCTGCGGCTCTTTAAGGACCGTTTTGTGACGTTATTTATTAATAAGGACGTCTCGTATACTGAAATATTGAGTGTTTTATTTACCGACCCCTGCGGTAGACTGACCCGTGCCCTCACATCTGCCTAGTCTATCATCTGCTCTGCAAGTGGAAACCTTGCATCTTCTTGTTTTTGGGATATTACTTATTTTAATACATAAGTAAATACATCTAATGCCTCATTAAATCATGTCAGACACCCGATCATTTGATTTTAGTCCTGCCCAAAGAGACATGCAGCTGGTCAAAGGTCATCTTGCATAGCAAGTGCAGTGAAACATCGTATCTCGATGACGAAAACGTTGTGGGTTTTATGCCTGTGAATTGTAGCGCGTAATAAACAAACAAAGGGCGGTAAGTTGTGGTTGCCTGAGAATTCATGAAAGTTGGCAATGCTGACGCATTCCAGAGAATATCGCAATGTTTCATCCTCAGAAATAATTATGCCAGTCTGGTACCAAATTATGAAACCCACTTTGCTTCTCAACAAAACAATGGCTTCTACTCAATTCGTGATCTGCGTCATCTGACTTTAACACAATATCTGCACAATGACACCCTGCCATATTTGCACTATGTTACCCTATTTGCATTTTTGTAATTTTATATTGTGTATTATAGCTATTGTATATTTTAGATTTTATTTTATTCAAGTTTCACATACTTTAGCTCCTTAGTATTAGTTAGATTTGTACCTTTAGAATAGTTAGACTTGTAAACCACTTATTTAAGATTTAAGATTCCTAAATGTTGAATGTATGCACCTTCCGGCCAAAGTAAATTCCTTGTCTGTGCGAACTTTCATGGCGAATAAAACCCTTTCTGATTCTGGTTATGAGACGCACATTTCCATTCCGAAACTCCCATGTCGCTAACGGTGCATAAATTACCATGATGAAATAAAGCCGTCGTCGAAGCCAAATGTGTCTTTTGAAGAGAGGAATGCAGCAAATACACGCGTTACATTTTAAACATTCAAACGCGTCATGAAGCCAAATTATCATAGAGCAAACAGCGAAGACATTAAATGACATCAACGCTCATAAACCAGAGATCCATTCTCAACAACGAGGAAACACGTAACCCCGACGCGAACTTTGCCATAGGTGTGAGAATGTTTTAGTGCATATTTAACTCGGTGGACCGAATTCTATCGCGCCCGAGAGGACGCCAAGCCGTGAGATCAGCAGGAGCGATGATGGATTGCGGCAGCATCACAGGACCATGAGGGGGGAGGCACTCATTCAGCAGTGGATAGATAATGACCGATGCTGATGATGTCTTCTAGGATGGATCTTACAAGTCGTAGGGTATTCGCCTTAAGCTGCACCGTAACGTGTTGCGCTCCAGGCAGTGAAGCTGTAACGATTTAGTTTTTTCTTCCGGCCAGATTGGTCGGTAGTAGACTCAGCTCATCATGCGACCGGAGCCGGTAAAATGAATACCACTCTGTGTGTACTGTATGTTGAACTTATTTCACACCGTACATATCCCACCGTGCGAACCGATGCTCATTCAAGCAGGAAATCACCGTTTTGTCCACTCCCAGGACCGGCAGCCCTGAGCTCCCGCTCTCAGCTGCTTTTATGCTACCCAGCGCGGCCTGGTTCCGCCCTGGCTGCACCTCCCTTCTCGAACCCACGAGCGGGTTCCAAGGGCTTCCAGATGGGGTTTTCCATGACCCTTGCCCCAGTTCCTCTGCCCTGCCGACACACACAACGTGTATATGCTCACCCGCGTGTGTACCGTTCGTCCACCGCAGTTTCCGCTGCCGAACACCAGCCGGCGCTATTAGACTACATCACCCCCCCCCCAACCCTGTAAAAAACACAGCCGTGCCGGCTGACATACAGCAACTGGGTGGACAGGCAGAGCAAACCCCTAAAACCGAGGAATATCATTAACCCACAAGAAAAAGTCGCAACACTCCCCGCAAACCAACCAACATCTCCACCCGAGCAAGTCAGCGCGTGCGCAACCACACAGCACCGACAACGCAACCCGAACAACACTCACAACAGAACCCCTTACACTGGCCATGACCCCTAACACACCCTTCTCCCCCCCGAATCCCACAGTAGAAGGCAGAGAGTCCGTATTTACCGGAGCGTAGCTCACGTGCGCCGGGTCCCTGACACCAGTCACCCCCGCCTCGACAGGCTCTTGCACTTCATGGGATTCCAAGCATTGGAGAGAAAATAAAAACGCAACAGCCCAAAGGGCGTGGACCCTCCCTGGAATCCCCAGCAGCACCGAACCGGATCCAGCCCCTGACACTTCGCACACGGTGGTCTCAGAAAGCATCAGAGACTCGAATCCTGTGGGACCTGGGAAGACGTTGCTGGCAGGTCGGAGGGCATCGGTGGCGCTGCCGGCATCCTGCCGACACTCCGGCATTCTATGGCGGTGGCCCGGCCGACCACACTTCAAACACTCGGCCGTGGGTCCCCAGGGCGGAGGGGGCTGCCCTGGTTGCCAACCCCACCTGCGTAGGCCTTCTCCCGCATGTCCCCCGGCGACACACCGCAGCCACCATGTCCCTCCTCCCGCCACGGCCAAGCCTCCACCTTGGGCCAATGCTGGCGGGCCTCGTGGCCGCGAGTTTCCTGGGCCACCTTCAAGGACACGGTCCCCATGCCTTCCGCGATGGGCAGGACGAGCCCCAACTCCCGCGCCAGCAGCCTCTCCGCCGTGTTTTGCTCTCGGCGTTGTTTCTCCACTCCAAAGAAATGTTCACATTAACTAACATGCTGCAGCCCCTCGGCCACCTTAACCTTAAATCGCTTTAGGGAAAAAAATACGGATGCCTCTCCGATGTAGTCAGGTGCAGATACAGCACTGCAGATAGGGCTTTAAGTGAAATGTTAGGAAATGGACACACGTTCGATTGTGGGCTGAATTTTGACCCCCCGATATGAAGCCTCGTGCCCATGTATATTTTTGTAGACAAGTCATTCCATTTTACTGACATTTTGGAAATACTCAAGATTGCGCTTGTATGTATGTCTAACTTCTTTAGCACCGTACGTAGCCAACCGTGTTAATCAGAGGTGCGTGGGAAGGACGACAAACACAAAGCAGTTGGAAAGAAACGAATTGCACTTGCGTGTTATCCCTTCAACAGCCTTGGGGGTCAAAGCGTTGGTTCGATATAAATCATGATTTGTAAAGCAACAAAATAAACAAAGTTAGTCTCTCTCAGAGTAACAAAAAAAACATTCATCGACCTATTGGCCTTCCAGACAAACGTGTTAAAGCCATGTTTGTTTTAAACAGCCGAACCCCGTGACCTCGTCTGGGACATTCATTGCCATTGGGTGTTACAATGACCGGTCGGCGCATCCGAGGAGATGGAAATTATTTTATAAATTTGTTTTCATGCCGTTTGTATTGTGGACATCACCAGCAACAGGATATACCCAAAACTTTTACTAAAAAATACGACATTTTCGGGCCTTTCAACAAATTTATTACAGTACGCACCGAAACGTAACAGCAAAACATTAAATATTGCTTTTACTATACAGTGTTTAAAATGTTTATGAAATATTCATTATAAAATCCAGCATTATAACTAAAAACGACATTTCAAGAACACTAAAATGATGTAGATCTCGGTACAGTAGAATGTGCCTTCAAATATTTTGGGCCGGATGTACAACAGAAACGACAAGTTATATATTTGTAATGTTCCAAAGTGCCTTTGGTGAACACCTATGCACCACTTGGTGCCCTCCACACCTTCACCTACGACAACAGAATTCCAACCCACGCCCCACCAAATTCGCAGCATTCCAGCTCCATCGTTGTGCACTATTGCTCTCGCCCGACCAGTTTCACATGAGTGAGAATTTGTCGGTGTGTGAACGGAGAGATTGTCAGCACAGCTGACAAAACCTTCGAGTTGAGGTTGGCCTCTTAACAACACGCGGGTGCACATTCGTAAACCCCAGAGACGAACTCCGAATGCCATTTGGTTCGACGGCCAACGTGACATCCTCCAATCGCAAGCAATAACAGAGACTGCTTGGTGGCTGTCGGTAAAAAATAATAACACAAATACAACAGCGGAGACGAATAGCAGTAGAGTCCCTAAGACCAAAACGGGGAATTAAGAGACACGTTTCTTAGTTGCAATTAATGCAAAAAGTTAAATTTCAGTCGACAATATGCATCGATTTTATATTAAATTTTTATCCCTGCAAAACAAATCCCCACATAACATTACAAAACCTACTCTTCAACATTATACCTACCGATTTTAATTTCTGACTTTTCCCGCAACAGGAAATAACCCCCAGTTAGAAACGAGCTTTTGAGTAACGACGGACAAAAGTCCAAATCGGTAGACTCTGCAAAGTGTTTCATACTCAAACTCTATCCCTACAAAAATAATTCCCATATATAACTTACAAAAAATACTTAAAAACACTATTGCTATTCACGTCTCACTTTTTAATCTCATTATAGGCTCCTGTCTCTCCTGCTCGTGTCCAAGCAAAGGACAATTTTAACGCTCCTGCCCACCCCCACTCCGGGCCCTTTTCAACGAGGCGACGCAGCCTCTCACGAGGACGTGTCGTCGTCCATGCCCAGCTGCTCCTTGAGGAGGTAGAGCTGCTTGAGCGTGATGTTGCTGCCCCCGCACACGATCACCACCACGGAGGGCAGGTCCCAGCTCAGCTTCCCCTCCCCCTGCAGCTTCTGGATCACCTTGGAGTAAACGGCCGCGATCGCAGCCCCGCACGCCGGCTCCGCCAGGATCTTCTCATCGTCTGCAGATGTAAAAATTTGATAAAATCAGTATTTATTAAAATGTATAATTTCACTTCGTATCCGTGAAGGCATCTCACGAGTGCTTTACACATGACCAAGGGTGGTGGTGGCATCAGCTTTGAAGGATTTCTCGCACACGGTTGGTGATCGAGCAAAAAGACTGTGCATCAAACTCACCCAAAAACCTCTCCATGGCTTTCACAGCCTCCTGGTCAGAGATGACCTCTGAAAAGACCGGGTGTTCATTGGCCACCTTGAACGAGTAGGCGCCAACCCTTTTGGCGCCCAAACTTTTCGCTACGCTGTAAACAACAAAGACAAAAATGTCACATTCTGTGGTCGGCTGTAAAACACCATGCCAGCAGGACCTTGCATTGGGGAATTTTTGCCAATTCTATTCGGGATGAAACCCAAGTACCCAGAGAAACCCACTCGTGTAAGGAACTACATTTATGTAAAGTGCCACACAGATAGGTTCAAGAACCCATTACTGTAGTGCCATCTCCTGGCCACGTTGCAGCCCAAGCCGATAAACGTGTGGTATTCCCAGGCAGTCTCCCGTTCAAATACGAAACAAAACTCATCCCTCCTTAGGTTCCAATATCTAACAAGATTGGGTTAATTTATCGTGTACTTGAAGCAATGTGTGGCCACTGCTTCAATGGATCTCCAAAGCCATTGAGCCTGCCACTTCACACAGCGAGGAAATAGGTCACAAACTTTATATTTGGCCATGGTAGCCTCCGTTTGGAAAGTCGGGTAGTAGCAGCGAAAAGAAAATGGACCTCACCCTGGTCCAAGAAAAAAGGCCTCACCCCGGCCTAAGTGAGCAGGCCCTCACCTGGTGATGCTGGGTAGTGTGACGAGCTTCCCAGCCTGAAGCGCGGCGTTGAGGCTGTCGGCCCCTCGCGTCTCCATGGCGATGATGGGGACATCCTCCCAGCCCACCTCCCTCAGGCCCTGCACCACGCCACACATGAGGCCTCCACCACCCACAGACAGGGCGATGGCACCCGGCTTGGAGTGCATGGAGGCCTTCAGCTCGTGCACCAGGCTCGCGTGGCCCTCCCTGTTGTATGCATACACACCGGGGGGGGGGGGGGGGGGGGAAAGGGAGAGGTTATGCAATGCAGGCTAATGTGTGCAGGTCAATTTGTGATGTGGGTAAAAGTAAGTTCACCGATTATCCAGGTTGCCCATTTAGTTAACAAAATTTAAAATGATTTAAAATCCATCATAGATAATAATGTATACCTTCCAAATTAAGTACCGTATTCTCTTTACGAATATGATAAAAGCTCATTGCAGATAAAATAAATATACACGAACATGAAAGAGCACAAAAACTATTGTGTACGCGACACTACAATACAACCTTTTGTACACGCGCATGAAACCCAACACGATCTTGTGAACAACAGAACTCACCAAATGAGAGGGTTGTCAAAGGGGGGAACGTAGACCCAGTTGTTGGCTTTGGCCACCTCCATCGCGTACTCAATCGTATCGTCCAGCATCTGGCAAGACGGCAAGCGGGAGAGCAGTCAGCGCGAGCCACCTCCCTACCTTGGCTTAAGCCCGAGCGCAAAGCCACTGCCTCCAGCTGAAAAATAACTATCCCATTAAAAATAAATAACGCCCTTGGCAAGCAAAGAAAATGCATGACCCACGTGCCCCGACTGGCTTGTTTACACACACACTCAGATATGCAGGTAAATAGGTAGCTAGATTTATTAGTAGCTAGTTCGCTAGGCAAGTGGCTAGGCAGGTGCCCCCGTATTTATATCCATGTGCGAGCCCCAACGTGAACTACGGAGATTATTTTACAACGCGATACCTGGAGACAAAATCATTCCAATTACCTGCCGCTCAGTCTTAGATGTCATACTCTTAGGCTTTTTCGGTAAAGTCACGTAGGTAAAAATAAAATTAATTATAAAAATAAAATTAATTCTATTAATTAATTCTATTATTTTTATTTGTATTTTTTTAATTTACCTACGTGACTTAACCGAAAAAGCCTAAGAGTATGTGAAGAAGTTGCATCGCCACCCAGGCCTCACCTGTCCGTGAATGTTGACGGTGGCTCCCTCGTCGCGCAAGCGCTCTACCGTGAAGTTCGGGGTGGTGGTGGGGACGTAGATGGTGGCTGGCACACCCAGCATCCGCGCCGAGTAAGCGGCGGCCAGGCCGGCGTTCCCGCCTGAGCACCCAGAGGGTCAGGGTGGTGGAGGGGCGGGGGACGGAAGAAACCGACATCACGGTCAGGAATGCCGGCGCTTGTAAACGATTCATGCTTATACCAGGGGTATAACGACGCATTGGATTATCTATTGATACTGAATGTGCATGCATATAACCACACGTAAAAAAAAAAATACAAAAGGTTTCTCACCGGAGGAGCAAACGAATCGCTGACATCCCCTCCGTGCTGACTGAAATGAGACGGGGGGGGGGGAGGGAGTTAGTTTGAGAGACATCGGAATATTTGCAAAAACAAAGCAGAAAATAAACTCGTTCCTCCCCCCCCAATGTCACTCACAAAACATGTATTTTCAACTGGATAGCATGGAACACATTTGCAAAATGCAGAGACACCCAAAGGACGATGGGCAGTGGTCGAGTCCAATGACAAAATGGCAGCCAAAGGAGGAACCGCTTCCAACAGGACGCCCACCGTGATGAAATTAGCGCACGCACTGGAAGGATCGTTGTGACGGCATCATCGAGCAGGGGATGGCTAACGGCTCGTGATGAATCTCACATGCACGAATTAAATAACGTGTCGCGATAGCAAGTAGAAATGTTTCACCGAAGAAACGATGCAAGGTTAAGTTCCTGGGAATGAAAACCACCCCCATCTTCATCAGCACATAGCGCACTTTGGTCCGTATAGTTCACAAACGTGCTTAGCTTTAGAAAGTTAGAGGCATTCGTACAAAACTAAAAACACATGCAATGCATGTGTCATTCATGCACCGTCACGTGGGTGATGGGGGGGGGAATCAGAGATTCTCCCTTAGCTGCCTTTACTGGTCACCCATCTAAAAAATCTGAATTTTTATTTACGTTGCAGAAATCCGATGAGCTATGAAGCTCTTTTTCACATGGCCCCTGCCTAGCTGCGATCATTCGCCGGCAGCATTTCAGATATTCACGGTGGTTTGCTGCTCCCAAGAGGGCAGTCTCCTCACCCTCCTCACCACACACGAACACAAAAAACATCTCCACTCAACTCCACCACCGCCATTCGCAAGGAGGAAGGGAGGGGGCAAAGACTGCTCACCACTTGGCAGAGGTGTCCGATGCCGCGGATCTTGAAGGAGCCCGAGGGCTGCGCGTTGTCGAGCTTGAGGAGCACGCGCGTGCCGGCCACGTGGCCCAGCGTCAGGCTCTCGCGCAACGGCGTGCACGCGTGAAGGGGCAGCAGGGGCAGCAGCAGCGATGTTGTGGGGGAGCCCGGGGACGAACCCTTGAGAGCCTGCTGCTGCTGCTGCTGCTCCAAGGTGGGAGCCTCCACCGTGATGGTCTCGATCACGGGCATGGCTGCTGCTGCTGTTACTGCTGCGATCAGGTCAAGACAACCGCCGGCAATCGTTAGTTTTAGGTTCGGTCGGTGAGTGTGCACATTTGGTATCTCGCTCAGCCAGCGATAGAGTTCTTTGCCTGTACTGTATGTTGAACTTCTTTCGCACCATACGTAGCCAACCATGCTAAATCGGAGGTGCAGGGGAAGGACAATAAACTTAACTCGACTTGGTGGCAAATTTATTCATATTGAAAGTGCATGCGTAGAATCGCACTGGAAGAATACAAGCGTTTGGATTCGTATGTTGTAATGGTTTTATGCCATTCTTCAAGCCACTCGAGGCCGCTATGCTCACCACTGTTTAATAATTATTATTTAAGCTTTTGTATTGCTTAACTAGTCTACGTTTGTACATATGCACATATGTTTACGAGTGACTGGTGTATCCGGCTCATGCTCAACTCAAATAATTGAACTATTTTTGGTCGTGATTAGGGTTGAACGATTTCACTCACCACCAATTTAATTAAGTCACGATTTCATACAGGAATCTATGCGGTTTTTATTTGATTTACAATGAGAGTCCAGTGGTATCGCCTCTGGCGGGGGAAGGGGTCATGCAAAGCCACTGCTGGACATACAACTTGGGCTGAACGATTTCGGGGAAATATCTAATTGGCGATTTCGAGTGGAAATCGATTAATCGTTCAACACTATAAACAACACACCCGAACATATTGCGAGATTAACAATTGATATCAATCGATGATGTGAATGCATCATTACCGCACGTTTTATTTGCTGGTATTATACCGCAATCTCACCAGGCGAGAATCCACTCCGATCAAGTATTTTTCGTTATTTAATGTTTCCTCACGGAGATTGCACGGAGTTCAATTGGCCAACCTCAAAGCAAAGTTGACTACAGCCGATCCGTGTGCGTGTGACTGTGGTGCCAATACCACTTATTGCATAATAAGACGACACCTGCTCAACATAGAAACCCTGGTCCATGCACAACAGTAACGAGACGCCCAAATCAAGTGGCCGGTTTCCAGCCTTTCCAATCTCGGGGGGGATAGGGTGGGATGTTGTAACAGCACCGTGGGGTCTGGCTCTCTGCTCCAAGGCTTGACCCCACTGTGGGTCACGACCTCTGGTGGTTCGACAGAATTCTCGACCCCGCAGGGCTGTATTTAAGCAAGTGCCTATTAAGGCCACGCGTCTCTTGCTCCGGCTACAGCCGCCGCCGTTGCATATTTTGTGCAACCAATACGGAGCCTGTAGAGGCGAGTGGCTCGCGATCTGGAAGGTCGCGAGTTCAAATCTTAGTTGGCGGGGGGGGGGGGGGTGACTCAGCCCATCAACCCTCCGTGAGTCGACGCGATGAATTCAAGTAGCCGTCTTAAACATTGAACTCGCAGCCCGACATAGGAATGTGGAATTTCCACAACTGGTTTTGAGCTGTAAACGGGATGATGAGCACTCATTTGAGCAGGAATTTGCTTGAAAACAGAACGCAAAGCAGTGAAGGTCTACTCATCCAGGGGCCTTTGAAGATATTAACTTGGCACAGCATTTACCCCATCACGCCAATGTCAATTCAATTACAAGTTTATCAGCAAAACTGAGAATCAAATTATGCACGTGTGAATTAAAAATCACCAATACCGATAAGCGTTGTTTGATAATGCCAACGCACGGGATATCTTCACCCTGCCCCATGTCCTCACGCGGAAAGGCCGTTTCTAGAGATTAGTCGTCTCCGCTAAGGCTACCAAACACCACCAGCACTGAATTGGAACCCACTTCAGATGCTCACGCAGCTGTGTTTGAATGCGTTTGTCGCGTCAGCAGGAGTAGCTAACTACGAGCACTGCGAATGCGATCGCACGCGTTACAATATTCATTTCTCCAGCAAAGCCCCAGCGAGTACTCAACACCACTTGATATCGCTATAGTCGATACCCACACGGAAATCTACATCATTCAGCTCGTTACAGAATCGCCCTACTTGCTGCAACTGCCGTTTGCATGCATCTTGCTACCGCGGAGGGCTGGCTACTCGCAGCAAGCATCGTTCCAGCTGTTGTTCTAAGAGCCCTCTCGGTTCCGCCCGGCTTGACGTCTCTTTGTCCAGTTGCATTTGCCCTGCCACGCAGCGGTGACCAACCCCCGTGTCTTATTCTGCAAAACGAACGCAACCCCCCCTCCCCCGCCCTAACTCCGCAGAGCGTCATTGGAACCTCATTTGCCAGAAGAAAAAATATGATAATTGTTTTTTTTACTCTTTTATCTGGCAACAAAACTGACACCTTTTTTTTTCTTCCGCAGAGCGTGTTAAGAGGCGATATGAATGCACGTTGCATCGTACACTACAGGCAGATCCACAGACTGCCCGAAAGATAGGGGGGGGGGGGAAATTGCGAGTAAGCAACTACCCCGCAAGCTGTGGGGCCATGGAGCAGAGGGGGTGGTTTGGGGAGGCTCGGAAATTTTTCGCTAATTAAAGTGATCCTGATGGCGGTACCCCGGGGTGAAAAATAATACACAATGGCCGAGGCAATTAAATGTTGTATTTCTGGGACACCATTTGTTTCCCAGGGGTGTACTTAGCTCCACGACAGGGTGACCAATCGATCCGAAATCGGTGCCACACTCCGCGATGTCGCAACGCAGCGAGGACGATCGCGCCGAGACCCTGAACGCTCGCGGTACGCACCGTGGTGGTGGTGCATCGTGTACAACTCGTCGAGAGGAGTCGATTGCCGCATCGCCGGACCATCAACAAACTACAAATGACTGCATCACGGACATTATGCGAGAGCCGGGGCTACTGTGGTTCAAATATCGAACGAGAAATGAAACATCTGCCAACGACGCGTGGATTATAGCCCCGATGTTCCCCAAAGTGTTGCTTAGTCAAACGACAACCCCCGCGGTCGAGCAGCTCGATTCGCGCGACTCCCTTTAACTCCCCGTGCCGACCGAGGTGGCGAAGTTTGTGGTTGACAGGGCAGTAGAACTCGACGTTTACAGACTACTTTGGAATGTTAATAATAAAAATAAAACATAATAAAATATTAAATGTTTAATTTTTATTATTTTATTATTTCCATTCTACGTGACTTTACCGAAAGAACCAAGAAGATGAATCCCTGCAGTCACGAAAGCTTTAAATCGATACTTTAGAATGATCATTCTCGTAACGTCACTTCGGTGGCGAGGAGGCTACGAATTCGAATACATCTCGTAGATTACTGTGCGAATGCAGATTGCTCAACGCAATGCAGACGGTTAACATCGTGTGCGATCGAGGCATCGGCTACAGCGTGATAACGACTATTTGCAGACACGCTTGTTTGCAAATTGTCAAAAGGTGGCTGAACAAAATCAACTCGTTTTTTGTTGTGGTTGGTGAAACCAGAGACGCCTGGGCGGTCGATCTTGATTCGATGCGCCCGAAGGAAATTTGGGCACAACGGGCAAAGGGTGGCAACAAAGAAGCACGTGGAGGCGCAGAGACAAAAAGGAGGAACACGTGGATAAGAGCGCGTACTCAAGTTGTGCTCACGTCGTGTTGTTGTTTTGTTGCACCCGAGTCAAGAGCCACATGGCTCGCAGGGTGATACCTAATAAATTAAACTGAAATATAGAGCGTCTTCCCCCCACACGTGCGTAGGCGACCGTGTTAATCGGAGGTGACGGCGGAAGGACAACAAATTTGTATGGAAAAGCAAAGTTGGCTTTGGGCAGGACACTGCACTCAGAAAGGGGTGGCGATGACCAGTGGTCGAGACTAACGTCAGAACTCCAGCCCCAAGGAGAGGAACGCGCCGATAGCACGTCCACTGCGGAGATGGAGCGATGAAAACAACCCCGTTTGCTCCAAGGGCAAATGGATTGTTGCATCAGGAGATGGGGAGGGGGATTTGGGATGGCCTACATCTAGCAGTGTACAGATCACGACTGCTACCGCTGTTGCCGACGGCGACGACCTTACGATCTTCCACCACAACGCAATACAAAAAAACTTTAGGTCGTCAAGCTCTTACAACATTGATCAATTACGCATGCGGTCCCACCAATGCAACACATAACCGCAAGCTCGTTTGGATAGCAGGGTGGGTGGGGCTGTATGCAATACACAGACAGGCAGGCAGGCAGACGACAGCAGCTGATACCCACCTCGGTATTTGCGTGATGAGCGTACACGAGAGCGCAATGAACGACGACGCGGAGGGAGTTGCTCAGCACGTGGAGTCGGCTGCTCCGAGGCGCCGCCTCTTAAGCCGCGGCGCGGGGGTGCGGCTCCGTCACGCAGCCAATCAGGCGCGAGATCGCGGACAACGCCTCCGGGCGGCATGCGTGGAGTGCGTGTGTCCGTGTAGGTCGACTCAGCCTCAAATGAGTAACAGGTGTGGTGTGTAACAACCCGCCCCCCGCCCCCACACACATACATCAGGCGCTGGGGAGACAAAGGGGGCTGATCGTGGTGCTGGTCACTCATCCACTCGTGTGCCGTGCCGGCATTCGTGATGTGCTCGCTAGCAGCACTTGCCCCGAAAGTATGTTCGGGTTATACGGGGGAGTTCCAGGTGTGGCTGGGGATACAAAGGGGGCTGGGCGTGGTGCTGACCACCCCCCCCCCCCTCGTGTGCCATGCTGGCCGTCGTTAGGCGCTCGTTGACAGCACTTGCCCCAACAGTTTGGCGAAGATTACTGGGATAGCGATGGAATAAAAAGGTTCGAGGAGTGGGTGCATTGTCGGGTGGCTGAGTGAATGAGCGGCTGGATGGATGTGCGAGTATGGGTGAGTGAATTAATGAGTGAGTGGGTGAGTGAATGAGTGATTGAGCGGCTGGATGGATGTATGTATGAGTATGGGTGAGTGAATTAATGAGTGGGTGAGTGAATTAATGAGTGAGCGAGTGGGTGAATGAAGGAGTGAGTGGGTGAGTGAATGAGGGAATGGGTGGGCGAACGAATGTATGTTGAACTTCTTTCGCACCGTACACAGCCAACCGTGCTAATCGGAGGTGCGGGGGAAGGACAAGGGGGAAGGGCGGATGAGTGCATGCGAGAGCGTGGGTTGGGCGAGTGAACGAATGAGTGAGCGGGTGATCGAATGAGTGAGCGGGTGAGCGAACGAGTGAGCGGGTGGGGGTGAGTGGGGGTATGTGGGGGTGAGTGGGGAGTGCCGCCGCTGTTGTTGTTCTCGGCAGGCACCACGGGTCAGAAAAACAACCCCCTGTTTGTGTCACCTTTCCGCAACGCGAGTCAGACCCCCACACAGTCGCTGCTTCAGCGCTTTCCCGCAGCCGTAAACACGAATCGGTGATGTTTTAAACAATGTTCATCAATTGAATAAGTGGTGTTCCGTGCATTTTTTAGCGAATGAACTTTCCCAAGTGTCTGTGTGTGTGTGTGTCATCAGCGATGAAGGTCTCTCCCACGCAGCCTCCATCTCTCACGACGCAGCAAAGACGTCACCCAAGGCATCTCTCTGCTAGGAAGAGAGGCAATCGCCCCAAACGTCGGACCATTGCGTGTTTCCCATTCCGCTGTTGGCAGTATTCTTGATTAAAATGTTACATTGTGCTTTTGCACCGCTGCCAACGCAGTATCGAAACCGAATTGATTGTAATGAGAGCTCGGGGCCAACCGTGTTGCGCAAACGATTTCAAAATAAAAAATTAACCCGTAAAAACAACGTTTTTCACTATAAATCCTTTATATGCGTGGCGGCTACAGTCCTCTCGTCCTCTGGCTTGAGATGGCTGCCACCTATGGGTCAGATGATTGCCTGCCACCATTAAGCAATTGGTAATTAAATATAAGAAAAAAAATAGCCTAAAAAGTGTAAAATTTTGGAAAAATTTTTTAACGAAAATAAATTGTCACGCACAACGAGTCTGTGTGCAAAATGTCAGCTCGATTGGATCGTAAGCGCGCAAGCAAGCAAGTGAACTTAATAGAAAGGATTTAAAAAGGAAACAGCGCCGCATTCACGAGCGCACTAGTTACATCTGTAGCAGCAGACGGTTAGAACAAGACGCAAACCACAGCGCGAACATTCGGCGGCTCCTCGTGTGGAACGGTCGCCTTACGGAACGCGCCTGAGTGTGTTCGGGGAGGACGACTTACTTCGTCATTCGCATTGTAATCCAGCACTTGTGGAGCCACCGCCGAGGAGAAGGTGGTACACAGTGCCGGATTAAGCTAGTACGGTGTCTGTAGCAGATGTTATAAAGGGGCCCTAAATTAAAAAAAACACACACAATTATTAAAACACAATTTTTTTATTTGCATAGTAAAGCTTTTGTATTTTTTCATTTGCTGTACAGCCAGATAATACCACACATCGCTAACCTTAAACGCCCAGTCGTTCATACAAGTTGAAGGCGGTATAGTACTATAGTAATAGAGCAAGTGCAGAATCGCGGGCGACATTTGACTCGTCACGGCGCGAGTTGGCGAGTGAACGCGGTCGTGTGTGGGGTGTTGCAAGCGCGTGGAGAAGCACAGCGGACAGTGGGGTGCGTTCAACGAGACGAGAGGCGGTGCTCAGCTCTGCCCGTGAATGGTGGGGGGATGGTTCGCGAGGTGGCCTCTGTCACGTGGCGCTCACGCCCGTACACCGCCCATAGCCTGCGGCACGTGTTCGGACACTGAAATCATCAACAGCCATGATCTATCTCGCTGGTAGATGACGCTCTCCCCCTCAATGAGACAATCCACATCGCCGTGGCACCTACACGCGGGCGAGCCGATTTCATCGCTCCATCTCCGGGGTGGATGAGCTCTCTGGGTCCGTTCCATTGACCGCCTTGAAATAAGAAAACAACAATCTTAATTCACTCAGAAAACCCTCACCGAGTCTCAGGACTGATTTTCAGGAGGGTCAATTCCATGAAGGAGTGTTTGTCTGTGTGCGCGTGTGGAAAGGTACTGGGGAAATCTGGAAAAAAACCCAACGACAACACTGCACGCTCCGCACAGATAGAGGCAACAAAATAAACAAGCAGACATACTGACATGCACCTCCACATATCCGTCCCTCTGCGTAGCGATGTTCTTTAAGATCGATGCAGTGACCAACTGCTGCACTGCCATCTGCTGCTCACCATGTTCCCTGCCGTCTATTGCCCACACCCACCGTTGCGTCAAGCCTTATGAACCAGAATGGTGAAGTATGGTCAAATTACACCCCACGACCAGCACGGCGTGGGCAAGGATTTCTAGGCCCTCATCTAGCGGTGAATTGCCAAGGCGCTGCTCACGTGCGGAAAAGCATCTGCATTAAATCCCGCCAGAGTCATGGTTTTGAAGTCCATAATAACAGTGGCTTGTTTGCATCGTGCCTGCGTATGACGCCGCACGGGTGAGGAGCGGTGGCGCAGTGCTTAGCGAACTGCGCTATATATGTGTGTGTGAACCCGGCCATCCGGGCACGGCTAACATCAATGCATGGCGATATCGGAGGCGCTGCTGCCCCCCCCACCCACACACACCCCGGCAACTTTACAAACCCTCAATGAATTAGTGCGGTGAAGTAAAATTATCTCCATGACCGACACGACATTGATAAGCCTTCATCCAGCAGTGGATTGACAAAGGGCGTTAGGTTGAAATGAAAAAACACGTTATTGCAAATTCTTTCCCAATAACAAACTTCTTAATATACCATAATATTACCATAACAGGTTTGTTTTGTTGTCAAATATTATGTATACATTTATGATCAATTATGATGATGCTTATCATCATGATGTATCTCTAAACAGTGGCACGTTTCGTCCAGGCGCTGGTACCACTTCGGTGGTTATGTGAGACAATGGTCCCACACAAACAGATTAAATATAATTATGAAAGACGCAAGGTTTTGTTTTCGTGTGTGTGCCGTCGGTCGTTTTGTGACGCAGGTCACCGTGGTTCTCACCAGGGCCAAACTAAATTAGCTTGCAACTTGAACTGCTATGTAATGGAATTAGTTAGGTAACAAGTAACAAAAAACAAGTGATAATTGGTTTTTTACCCTTCTATCTGGCAACAAAACTGACACCTTTTTTACAAGGAGTCATGTTTACATTAAAAAAAACAATTATCATATATTTTTACTGGCAAATGAGGTTCCAATGGAACAAAAATCAAGTAAAGATTGCAGATACAGGCAAGTGCACTTACCGATAAAAGCTGGTGAAGGCGCAGTCCTGCAATGTCTCTCGTTCATGCCACTGCTGGCGGAAGGGCCTCCACTTCCCTGTAGGCAGCGCTTCAGAGCCCCTCGAGAGCAGTGCTACTTCACCTTTACTGCAGCCTTGCACCTCATTTGCTTCTCAGTTGTGATCACATGTAACATGTTGATAAATACAATGGTGTGATGAAACAAAGTAGTTGTATGAAAATTGTTTTTTAACCATTCTATCTGGCAACAAAACTGACACCTTTTTTACGAGGAGTCATGTTTGCATAGACCACAATACCTGCAGTCATAATGCAAACAAAAAACATAACTCTGATAATGTATGTGCACTGTCCTTGAAGTTGATTGGTCCACACCCGAGACAGCTTTCCTTAGAGCCTAGTCTCACATGGTGTTGGACCAGATGACGCCATGACTACTTGTAAAAAAGGTGTCAGTTTTGTTGCCAGATCAAAGGGTAAAAAAACAATTCTCATATTTTTTACTGCCAAACTGAGGTTCCAATGGTGAGGTTCCAATGGTGAAAGTAGTTGTATTTACGTGCCCCGTGCTTAACTTGCGATTCGATGATTTACCTTCTAAAGCAAATCTGGCATGTCTCGCACCCCCAGAAAGGGTATCTCGCACCCTGGCCACACGTATTGAAAAAGGTGATGAGATTACCCACGCATTACCCCCACCACATGCACGACCAGCTACCCATCGACTTGCGCTAGAGCGCTGCACCGATGCATTCTGCATGGTTCAGATCTGGCGAAATTGGGCGCTTTGCGAATGATTAGGTCACTTGGGTTCTGTATCCGTGTAAACACAACAATCATGTTTTCGTTGAGTTTATCGGCACGTGCGTCTAAGCCAAGCAAACGATGGAGCGGTTATGACCCTTGTTTCATCAGCAGGACCACGTTTGGTAAACAAAATATCGATAAGGCTTCGCCGTTTAAACTACAGGGATGGGCACTTCCCAATAACATAATGATAGTTCGATTTAAAGCTTTCGTGACTGCAGGGATTCATCTTCTTGGTTCTTTCGGTAAGTCACGTAGAATGGAAATAATAAAATAATAAAAATAAACCAATAAAATAATTCTCACATTAGTGAGTGAGAATTATTTTATTATGTTTTATTTTTATTATTTTATTATTTCCATTCTACGTGACTTTACCGAAAGAACCAAGAAGAAAAAAACATAATGAGAGTAAACTGTCAGCCTGTGCTGGGGGGAGCGACGCGTAACTGTTACGAGATTGAGTTAGATTCTCCAGCCAGGCTAACACGCGGGCAGTCGAGTTAGTTGCATATACACGCTGCGTAAATCCAAATTATGTTCTAAAATCGAAATTGTATCACTGGATGCATAACCATCCACTTGTCAGATATTTATGCAACGGTGAAGCGGTTGCTTTTGTAGAAACCTGGCAATTAACATTAAAAGGTTGAACAAACTAAAAAAGTGTGCATGAGAGCGAGGCAATGAGGAATACGGTACATTGATGGTTATTTTGGTTAAAAAAAAATCACCGGATGTAGCTGGTTGTAATTATCAGCGAAACGCCGTTTTCAAAGTGTACATTTTGTGGGTTTAATCTCCAACACACCGGTCTGTTACGGTAGTAACTAAGTAACTAATTGGCACTTCCACTATAAGACCTCCTTTACCAGTGGCAAAATATAGTAATAGGTTTTTACCCTTTCAACTGGTACAAAAACTGACACCTTTATACAAGGCATCATGTTTGCAATAACCACAATACAATGCTGCTGTAGGTGACGCTTTAGGTGAGGTTGTATGTGAGGTTGTAGGGTATGGCAACGAATGAGAGATGAGTGGGGGGGGGGGGAGGCTTCATCCAGCAGTGGACTGACCATGGCTGATAATGACGAGATCGTTGCAAACAAAACATTGACAGGTTCACATATTTCCCAGCAATCGTCTTGAATTTGAGGTCTCGGTTTAATAATCATTCATGACGTCCTTTGTATAGGGAGAGCATCACTTGGAGTCTCAGGACCGTCATTTTCCATGCGGGTCCTACATTATTCAAACGTTTGGCCAGCCGTGCGATATTGCTAAGGATCCTGCTATACTCGTCCTCTGCCATATCGATGGGGGCTTTTTTT
>CM025609.2:8678807-8689715 GCA_014621495.2 Entosphenus tridentatus
CAACACAAGCATCCGTCATCAGGTGGTAAAGCATGGCCTACTGCTGAAGCAAACTGTTTTAAAACAGCATGGCCTACTGCTGATGCAGACTGTTTATTTTATTGTTTACCTACGTGACTACCGAAAAGACCAAAGAGTATGAATCCTTGTAGTCACGAAAGCTTCAAATCTAGAACCAATGGTTTCAAGTGTGCGGCGGCTCTTACACACTGACGATGCCTCATCGGCGAAACTGCCCTCCCCGCTCCCTCCTGTGAAAATGAGTGAAAAACACCGGCATAGTTCATCTGGCAAACACTGCCTTGCAGTGATATTGCCGCTGCACATTTGCATCTTTGAAGTTGGAAAGAAGTGTGGCCTGGTACGCCAGCAGATGACCTATCCTAATAACAGGGTACTTGTATTGGAAACTATATATACCGTTTAAAAAAAAAAGAGCAGAAACGAGTAGATCACAAGATGACACAGGTGGAAGTGGTGTTTTTTGTTTAGTTTAATCCGCACAGGGTGTCAATGAGAGGTGAAACGACGCGTCGATTGCGAGCGATTCTTCGCGACCACGGTGCATGGCATCGAGTCAGCTGGTGTGCCAATCGGGCACTGTGCGACTGGCACTGTGCACACGTCGGGCATGCCAATACCCGGGGGAACTCAGAAGCACGGCCCCGATTGGAACATAAAAGTGCGCAAAGCAGCGTGGAGAGATGAACGCTTGGGACTCCGGTGACAGGGAGGGGCACTCATTCGTCGATTTAAGTTGATTGTTTTATATACTCACGATACCATGTGTCGACCCACTTTTTAAATCCTTTATATTAAGTTCACTTGCGCGCTTGCTTGCTTGCTTACGACCGTGCAAATCTTTCGGTCGTTTTTTAACCCACTTCCCGTGATCCAATCGAGCTGACATTTTCCACACAGACTCGTTGTGCGTGAATTTTTTTCCCCAAAATTTTACAATTTTTAGGACAAAAATATTAGATTTAATTACCAATTGCTTAATGCTGGCATGCAATCATCTGACCCATAGGTGGCAGCCATCTCAAGCCAGAGGACGAGAGGACTCTAGCCGCCACGCATATAAAGGATTTATAGTGAAAAACTTTGTTTTTACGGGTTAATTTTTTGCATATACTTTACATTAATTTGTGTTCTAGTTCAACAGACCGTGTGCCGTGCTGATTATTTTAAAACAATTGTGCGCCTATTAATGCGTAGCAATGCCGATGCCAACGTCAGCAGTGCATTCACAAAAAACGCCACAACGAGCTGACATGTCCCTTCTACTGCCTGCAGGCAAATGATAAGGAAGAAAAAACATGAACAAAGACAAAGATAGCCTTTCATAGGCTGTTGAGGCAAGTGCTGTTAGCGAGTTACACCTATGAAGACCGGAACGGCACACGAGGGCGTGGGTAGCCAACACCACGCCCGGCCGACTTTGTTTCCCTCGTGGCGATGTTTACATACCGCACCAGGTACTCATTTGAGGCCGAGCCGACCTAGGGGAGGCCCACGACCGGTTCATAGATCGCCAAATGTGTTGGGCCGTGCTCGGAAATCGAGTTTCGTAGCGCATCGAGCTAACCGCTGCGCCACCGCTCCCCATCAGGCAAATTAGGAGGAAGAAGAAAAACGTGCACGCGCACGCCCGCCCATCCACCATGCCAGTCATAGTGAAACTCATGCTAATGTACTGGTGCTTCCGAGAATGTAAATCATAGAATTGCTGGGAAGGGTTAAAGCACGAAGCCAACATGAGGCATATGACCAGAATGACGCGTATGACCACGATGAGGCAATGATCACATAACCCTCAATGTACCCAATCGATCGCGTCAGATCTCGGAAGCTAAATCGTGAGTGAGCCTGACTGTCGCTTGGAGGTGTGGGGCGACGAGATGGTGGAGTGGTAAATGTCGACCCCCTTCATCGGGCATGGTGGGGCCTTCTGCGGGTACGCAACCGGTTTGACTCCCACGTGAAGTCGAATTAAATTGAACCTCATGGCGGTACCCCCGCGGCTCTCGCATAATGTCCGTGATGCAGTCATTTTGAGTCGGTTGATGGTCGGCGACGCGGCAATCGACTCATCTCGACGAGCTGTACACGATGCACCACCACCACGGTGCCACGTGCGAGCGTTCAGGGTTTCAGCGCAATCGTCCTCGCTGCATTTCGACATCGCGGAGTGTGGCACCG
This sequence comes from Entosphenus tridentatus, assembly GCA_014621495.2. Classification (NCBI taxonomy): domain Eukaryota; kingdom Metazoa; phylum Chordata; class Hyperoartia; order Petromyzontiformes; family Petromyzontidae; genus Entosphenus; species Entosphenus tridentatus. The sequence continues at coordinate 8,681,010 of CM025609.2, forward strand.
ATTTCGGATTGATTGGTACCCCAGTCGCGGAGTTAAGCACACCCCTGGGGAACAAATAGTGTCCCAGAAATAAAATATCTAATTGTCTCGGACATTGTGTATTATTTGGTACCTCGGGGTACCGCCATAAGGATCAGTTTAGGCAATGCTAAAACAATGATTAACATGCAGCAAAAGTGAAGCTGGGGGTGGGTTGGCGTGTGCATGTAGCATGCACACGTGAAGGTTGGTCACGTTGGTACTGGCGACAAGAACAATGAACGAGCTATCCGGTGCCAGTGCTGCCCAAGCAACAATTAATAAACGGAAGCAACTCGCAAGATTCGTCAATAACATTGTGGCCTTAAAAAACGACTATAAAAGAGGACGTTTCGGGCAATGCCCCCCCCCACCCTTCTTCATAGCGCACGTGCTATGAGTAGTTTGTCGAGTTTATTTGGGAAATGAATGCATGCGTTTGGCGGCGTACAGGCGCGAGCTGATGAGTTCTGCTCGTTGGTTGCGTCCAACACTCGAATTTCGGCCGCCTTTTTCTAGCTTCTGCCTACAAAAGAAACATTGTATGTAGGGTGTGGCGGCCTAGAAAATACAACAAAAATTGGAAGGAGGGTGAAAACATTTTTGGAAACCTGTTGGATCAACTTTTTTACACCCACATCTTTGGCACGTGGGGGTCCACTTTCTACAACTCTTTGATTCAGGCCCTCTGAGAGGCTCTTATAATTTAGTTGGACGGGCAAAACGTCGGGCTTTTATAACAGATGGTTTCTCAGACGCGACCCACCACCACGCTCGGTCTTTCAGCGTTTTCCAATTTACTTGCTCAATTTCAATGAACTCGTTCTGCGCTGCAAGCGCCGGATGATTGTTAAACAAGTCCCGTGTCACTCACTAAGTAATTGGCGCTGTCTGTGTCACGCGGAACACGTGCACGCGCACACACACACAGATCTACACCTTAATGTGACTCGGCTCTATTAACGTAGACAGAGTGAAATGCCGAGCGCGTGAGACGTACTCTTTGCTTCTTTCGGTAAAGTCACGTAGGTAGAAATCAAAAATATATAAAACAAATCACGACGTTTCGATTGACAACACAAGCAATCTTCATCAGGTGGAACAACCACGGCAAGAAAACTGCTGAAGTAGGCTTTCGTGATTCTACCGAAAGAACCAAAGAGTATGGATTCCTGCAGTCACGAAACCTTCAAATCAAGATCGCGTGAGACGTGTTTAACAATCAGCGGGCGCGTGCAGCGCGGAACGAGTTAATATATTTTTTTATGCGACGAGTGAATTGGCAAACGTAGCGTGGTAGGAAATCGCGCGGACTGTGATTTTGGAAACCCTGTGTCTTAAGACACCCTGAAGATGAAGCTGCCCACATTTGGCTGCGTCCCACATTTAGAAGCTGCATTGGCGGGGCTGAAGCAACCACAAAACTGCGCCCCGCAAAGGGGATGGGGGGGGGGAAATCGCCCCAAAGCCCCGCGTGATGTGCTCGGACTTGTTTGTTGAAGGTCTCGAGAAGAAAGAGAAAAGGGGGCACACTGTACGAGAGCTCGTGGACACCTTTACACCGCGCGCTATCTCTCTCTCTCTGCCATCCGATCACGCGCCACGACCGCCTATGCGAGATGCACTCACCCCTGGCCCGAGAATTGTCTTCAGTTTCAGGTTTGCTGATGGAAAGTTTAAATTTCAGAGACCGGTTGCGTGGCTCCGGGTTGGTGAGGCTGCAGAGTCTTCCTAGAGTTTGTTGTTGTTGTTCCAGTTCGAAACTGATACATGCAGGCGGACTACTCGATATTTAAAACATAAAAGTCAACGTGTGGTGATCTTTTTTTCAGTTGCATTTATTTGGTATAGCCCTGTGAGCCATTCGGCTCTTGAATCGGGTGCAACCGCAACAAACAAAAAACAAAAACATGAACAAGAAAACATCTTAAAGTGACTATGCGCAAACAGAAGAATCCAGGAAAAAACAGCAAAAACTTCCAGAAAAATCACCGTATAACCATGACGATGCTGCTGCTGTGCCAATCCCGGATTCCTCTGCACATTCGCAGCATCACCTCAATCGCCTCCTTCAAGAGAGACTTAAAAACTCACCTCTACAAACATGCTTTTGAGCGACTCTGAGCTTGGCTCCGCACCTCTGAGTTGCGGCCACTACGTCTGCAAATTTGCGCGCGTTATAAATTGAACTATTATTATTATTCCCACCAGAACGGTTCTCCTGGGAAGCTGCGTGGGCTTGTGCTCCCGCATAAGTTGGAGATGGCGCTGACAAAGGAAGTAGTAGTCACTGTCTGCGCATTTCAGTTTCTTAGTGCGGTTTTTTTTTATGTGCGACTCCCAAGGCCACGATGTGAATCATTGGGTCTCGACGTGAGTCTGAGGGTTACTGTGTATTAGTCGATCTTTATATGAGTCGAAAAGTCTCTATTTGAATTCGAATATTTACACTGAAGAAATCCGATGAGCAATGAAGCTCTTTTTCTCAGATGTCCAGTAGGGGCGGGTCAGCAAGTTACATAATCAATACAAACAACGAAACAACAGCAAGATAGAAAAGGTAAGCAAATTGTTAAACATAGATAAATGTGCAAAAGTACATGGATGGGTCTCGATGCGAGTCTCTTTGTAAGTGTATGGTCTCTATATGTGAGAAACGATGTTTTATATATGGAAGAAAACAACACGCAAGAACGCGTAGAGACACAGCTGATGTGCATTATCCAAAAAACCCATCAGGAGTTGCCGAGGCAGTACAAAGTGATCCTGTTGTCTTAGGTCACCATCAAATATGTTTTGAGCAAATGTGACCGACTGGCAGCTGACGCCCCTGGCGGCACATTCCAGTGTCTCGGTGAATCCACCAGCACGCGTTGTGACTTGGACCAGCCGAGGCAAAATGTGTTCCCTCCCTAAACCTGCCGCCACACACTGCCGCTGCTTTCAGTTCAGTAAATCCGTGATAAGACGTGGGGCGGTATTTACCACAACTGGGAAGTCATAATACAGTTTTTTTTTTTGGGGGGGGGAGTTAGATGACGTATAAATACATAAATGTGTCGTTAAACCCGCCACCACCCGACACGGCCAATTAGTAACGTTTGTCACGTAAACGGAACGTGCCAATTCGTTACTGGCACAGCACACCGGCGTGTTGGAGGGCAAAGCCACAACGTTTACAAATCTGAGTACGACTCATGACTGTCCTCTTGGTCTAGTTTCCATTGTCACGTGTGCAAAAGAACTGCCACGGGTTTACGGCAACGTACAAAGTGCGAAGCTAAAGAAACGCCCTGTCACCTCAAATACTCTTTGGGGCAAGCTGTTGTTTGCGAGTACCTATTAAGGCAGTAACGGCGCACGAAGCGACGGCACCCTGAGCCGATTGACCTGGGTTAACCTCTGCATTGGTTTCGATATCACTCGTCGCTGACGTTGGCAGTGGTTGGGAATCATACTCAGCCGGGTTCACAAGTGTCGTGCGCCCACGATTGCGACACATTTGGGTGTGGGACAGCACAGAGATCAAGATCCCTCATAGAGCCTTCAACATACTATGCTGTCAGAGAGCACCTATGAAGGCTGGCATGCCGCACTAAGGGGTGAGTGATCAGAAGCACGTCCGGCCGCGTTTGTTTCCCCCGGTTCTGATGTTTGCACAACGCGCCAAGTGTTCCTTTTGAGGCTGAGTCGACCTAAAAGAAGAGGCCCATAACAGGTTCAGGTATTCGTCACCGATGTTAGCTGTGAGCGGTAATCGAACTCTGGTCGCCGGTTTCGTAGCGCAGTGCGCTAACCACGACACTACCGCTCCCCGTAACAACAACAAAAAACGAACAAATGACAAAGACAAATATCCCCCTTGTAGCCTTAACAGACTGTGGGGAAAATGCTGTAAGCGAGTAGTGCCTATGAAGGCCGGCACGGCACACGAGGAGGTGGGTGGCCAGCACCACGCCCGACCGCCTTTGTCTCCCCAGTGGCGATGTTTTCTACACACCGCACCAGGTACTCATTTGAGGCCGAGTCGACCTAGGTAAGGCCCATGACCAGTTCAGATAATCGCCACCGGTGTTGGCCGTGAGCGGGTGCATCGAACTCGGGCCTCTGGGTTCATAGCGCAGCGTAGCGCTAACCGCTGCACCACCGCTCCCCAAAGTCACCAACGCTCGCGCACAATCCGATTTGAGACTCACGCACTCCAAAACCGCGGGCCATTCGCGTCCGAACACGGGTCCCCCGATTCACGCGCTGTTGGGGAGGGCCTTCCCCCGATTCCGTCCCATTATATGGCAAATAAAAACGCCCGTTAGAAACGTGTAAGAATGAATACACGATCGGTTTGCGTCTCGTGTGCACGGTCCGTCTCGTGACGACTGTGATCGAGACACAAAGTCTGCTTTGCAATGAAAGCGTGCAACTTGGAAGCACATAAATCCGCTGTCACCAATTGTGACAACTTCCGCTGGCACGCAAGGCAAAAAAACCCCCACGCAAGTTCTCTCAACCGTGTAATTTGCATCGGAGATTTCCCTGTCATAAATACCAATAGGGCAGAATGCCAGCAGAGATTGATTTATTTTACTGGTAGGAACCTCCTGGTTACACCAGCCCACAGGGGATTATTGTTTCCGTCCGTCCGTCCATCCGTCGTGCATCCAAAAATGGGATTGGTGGGGCTGGGTGGAAAGGGGAGGGTGGGGAGGGGCTGGGTGGGGAGGGGTTGGGTGGGGAGGGTGGGGCTGGGTGGGGGGTGGGAGGGGAGGGGCTGGGTGGGGAGAGGCTGGTCACCCCGTGGTGCCCTTATAAAACTCAACGTTTAACCTACTCACGCCGGCTTGTGCCCGCCCTCACAGTCGGGCATATTTGCGGAATACACCACGCCGCCGTTGACCCTGGCCATTGACCGAGCAACCCAACGTTCCTACCAGCTCCCTCCGCAGGAGGAATGTGTTTTAAAATCTCACGGTTTGCGTGCAGCTTTTGAGATGCGTTTGCACGTATTTACAAGCGATGTGTGCACCATTCACTGCACTGTACAGTAATTCGTTAAATATAATCTGCTACACTTCCTCCAACTAATCTGTTAAATAATATCACTGTACAATAGTGCAGTATAAATGAGCATAAACCCCCTTAGACTTAATTGTAACATTTTCTCATGACGTACAAGTAATATCACCTCCGATTAGCGCCGTTGGCTACGTACGGCAATACTCGGATTTACTCAAATACATTGTCAATGTATTACGATGACCACGACCAGATTTGCATCGCCTCAACCCACACTTACGTCTCTGACTTCATCGTCCGTCCTTTTTCGTTATCCGTCGCCTGCCCCTCCCGTTCCGTGATCCCACGCCGGCATTGCATTTTGTTGATTACGGAAATGCGGAAATTACTCTCAATTGGCTCTCTCACCCGCTTAAAATAACAATCTACATGCATGAATTTTTTTAAAGAAATCTCAAAATTTTCTGCAAATCGACTTTACACGTGGATTTTTGGCGTGTTGACTGCATAAATGCTAAACAAACTTGTACAGTAAGCTTTTATTGTTGTGTGTGTGCTTTATGCCAGTAATGCCATCTAAATAAAGACCGTATAACTTGTTTCTTAAAGCACCGGTGATTTTGTTTTTAACGACCACCACAGTTTCCTTCTGTTAGCTACGCGCCCAACCCCTTTCGATGTGTTTGATGTTCACGTGGATGAGTTTAGGGTCGTGATGGGTCTGTGCGCGGATGTGGGTTATTCCTCTGTGATAACCAAATGTTTACATATCTCGTCAGTCACAGATTCAATCTCGGTTGGCAAAAGTCAAATTAATGGGGGATCCCAACAGTGTGGATATGAGGGACTCCACAAGCATGGTTCCCTGAAGCAAACTTTGCAGCAGTGAGTACGAGTGACTATATTGCACTGACGAGTCCTAATTATAACGAAACCTGTCCACCATTGTCCACCACTGAGTCACTGCTGGGGTCAGTTGGTCAGATTTGCATTTGCTAAAATTAATGTTGACTTATCTAAGACAACACGGACCAACAATGCACTTCTTCAGGAAATGCTGATTGTTTTTTCGCATACGTACAAACGACCGTGTGCTGTGTACACAAGTTTGTGTCTTGTTTGAAACGTAAAACAAATGTGGAGTTATAAAACTGGATGTGCCTCTAACCAAATGATATAGATAGAGAGCGCCAGATCCACTGTGATTTTGGAAGCTATGTAAGTTTGAGATGGTTTCGTTTTCAGCTGGAGCTCCTTGGGCCAGCGACCTGGAAAATGTTTTGGCACCCAGCACACCACATTCAGTATACCTCGCCCTATGGTTGTGGACTTTAGTGGTGCCTCGCCAATGGGGTTCCATAATCAGACTTTGTTTTTTGGGGTGCTGCCCTTCAATAGCTCCGAATGAGATTACAGAATAAATATTAGATGTATGTTGAACCTCTTTCGCACCATACGTAGCCAACCGCACTAATCGGAGGTTTGCGGGGGAAGGACAATAAAGTAAACACAAACAGCAGTTCTCACACAAACAGCAGTTCTCACACAAGAAGCAGTTCTCACACAAGAAGCAGTACTATAAGAGACAGATGCAGCGAGATGAGATACACGTGGACAACATCGAGATGTAGTGAGCCAGGCGAAGGGAGATTGAGATAAGTTTTGTACGTTCATATTATTTATGTTAATTGTCATGTTAGGTGTATTATCATTTGAATTTGAGCTCATATTTGATGCACGTATTTGTTTGAATGATTCTGGGGCCTTTTGAGCTTAGAGGGGCTCTAAGCTTTTGTTTCGTTTACTTTTGCCTGGTCGTGCCACTGCTGGTTGTTGTGGCTGCTACCCAAGTGCCACCTAATCCTGTCGCCCTGGGGACCATTAAATAATTAGCAGGGTCAGTCTGGCTGAACATGTTATGGGTAAGAGCACTCTCTCTGAACGATGTAATACTGCCAGCGCAAAAAAAAACCACAATCGTGTTTCTAAACATATCCGCTGCTGTGTAATATTTTGGGAGATAAAAAACAATATTTTCCTGCCGCTCTGTTATTCGGAGAATAATGGAGTATTTTCTCACATTTTTAAAATAGTACTTTTGCAGCGGCACTCCACCGTTGCAACTATTGCTGATATCACTTGGCAGGCACAGCAGTATTTGTTTAACAGGCATAACTGCTGGTGAGACCCTGATGGTGAGGCCGGAAACCAAGAGCAGTATTTTCCTTAAACTAATGCTGTTGGTTGAAGGTCAACAGGCCGACAGAGTAAAATTGTATTTGCTTGTGGAGGTAAAATAATGCGGTTAGATTTACTTATATTACACAAAATTTCCCACAGCAGCGTGTGGCGTAGTTTCGTATATAATTCAAAGCAGGGTATTCCTCCGAAACTCGCGTCATTTTACAGAGGGTACGAGTGATTATGACGTACGATGATAAAGAAATGCACCCTAACCCTACAGTGGGACATTTTTACGTTCACCATAGCGATGCAGCAAATCCACATAGCATTGTTGAAGTGGTCTGTCACCGAAGAAACGATACAAATAGCAAATGAATTACAAGCTCAAAAGTGCGCCAATAAGTATGGAGAAATGTGTGCTTCTTTGAATTACACCAAGGGACAGGAGGAGATCCACGTCATCATCAGGCATTGTCTATCCACTGCTGGATAACGGCCTGCCACCACGTCTTCATCCCTAACGGATTGCTGCCACAATCCGTCTCGCTCTAGCGCACAAGCTCATATCTTCGCTCCATCTAAAATCGTCGCTCCTCTATACTTCGGCTGCAACTTCAGTTTGGTTCTTCATCCAGCGGTTGTTATACAATGGCTGAAAATGATCATGTCGATCATGATGATGATGATATAGGAGTGATGAAAGAGACCTAACGTTTGGCTTGCTTCCCTTTGGCATCCTACTCACATTCGATATCAGTCTCAGTTGTAATGAGGAAGTCATCTGCACGCGCCTCTAATAACCAATTCACCCGGAATGAGTCCCATCTCGTCAAATCAACCCACACAGAATGTGTAAGAAGCACAGAACCATGTGTGCATATGCAAAACAATCACATGCGCATTTCCTGAATAACTGCATTGTGGTCTTTATGCCTTCGATCTCCATCAAAATACAATTTTATAAATCTGTTCAAATTGGCACCGGCAGTGATATGCGGTGATAAGTCAACTGTGGGCCCGTTCGTTCTCATGAGGGCTCGTCGTGGTTTTATGGCCTGCACTGTTATCCTGTTTTGATGGGTTGCCGCGTCAATTACAGATTTTAATTCTTGCCATATATCAGAAGCCAATCAGAACTGAAACTGGATCGTGTTTGGATGGTTGTATTAAAACAACAACAACAACAATGTTGTAGCTCTGCTCCGGGGCTACACGATGGTGCCAAAGAGATCAGTGCAGGAATGTGTAGCAACATCCATCGTTGTACTCTGCTATATTTCAAGGTCTTTGCTCACCAAACCGCAATTGACTACCAGCGTTTTAAAGCTTTCGTAACTGCAGGGATTCATCTTCTTGGTTCTTTCGGTAAAGTCACGTAGAATGGAAATAATAAAATAATAAAAATAAAACATAATAAAATCATTCTCACGACGTTTCGGCCACAACGCAAGCAGCCGTCCTCAGGTGGAGAACAGGTCTGTCGAGAAGAAT
>CM025609.2:8690115-8701150 GCA_014621495.2 Entosphenus tridentatus
CCTGAGGACGGCTGCTTGCGTTGTGGCCGAAACGTCGTGAGAATAATTTTATTAATTTTATTATTTTATTATTTCCATTCTACGTGACTTTACCGAAAGAACCAGAAAGACTACCAAGCGTGTTCAAGTGCAGTCCGATCAAAAACAAAATCGCCACGACCCGCGCGGCTTAGGGAAGCCCTCATCCATCCAGCAGTGGATTGACAAAAAAAGCCACGACCTAAAACATTGTACAATTTCCAGGCACAAATAAAAAAAATATATTCTTGTCCTTCGTATGACTACGCACACCGAATGTTTGGCAACCGCACCACGTCACCGTGGTTATTACCGTCATAACTCGAGATGAGACGGATTTTTGATTTACGTAAAAAAAAATACCGGTTTTAGTTCCGTGACGGACGATTTAAAATAATGGCCTGCTTTGCACAAATCCCCAATTGAAATATCGCACAAGTTTAACCCACGACCTGGTCACACTGCGATTTGACTTATGGGGCCGCGTATTTCCCCAGTCGACTGGGGTTATTTACAGGGCGGCATTAATGGCCTTTCCAGCCGCCCTAACAATGCCCAACAACAATAGGGCACGTTTGACATTAGAAGAGTAACGGAGAATACATTTCAACACGTAGGCTTTCACGGGTTTACTCTCCCACACACCTGTGTGCTGAACTAGTAACGAATTTGTATGTTTTGTTTACGTAACAACCCCTACTAAATGGCTATGTCGGGTGGTGGCGGGTTTAACGACACATATTTACGCGATCTAACCCAAAAACCTCTTACGGAGAATACATATTGCATTCGTCGATTGCGTAAACGTCATTAAAAAAATCACTAGACATAAACAAAACTAAATGTTATCACCATTAGCAAGCAGTCGTTGCCTATCTACTGCTGGATGAATTGCCGAAAGCCGGAGTCGATCTCAATTCGCCGGGTTCCTAGGGCAGTGCGTGAACTTTACACCACCGCTCCCCCTCCCAATCACTCGAAACACTGTGTTAGTTTCACATCACTTTTTTTGAGGAAGGCCAGGAAATAATATGTTCGGCTGATCGGCCATCCGAGGAAACTTCCCGTGTTTTTTTTTACGAGAACTACAAAACACCACCCGACTATCCCGAGAGATTTGCTAAAGATTTAGGTTATTTGCAGAGGTCGCAACCGGGTACCCGATACCCGTACCCTACCCGGCTACCCGTACCCGGCCGGGTACGGGTACCCGTTTGCGACCCTGGTGCGGCCGGGTACGGGTAGACCGTGAGTCACTGGTGAGTAACTGTTTGTCACTCATTTCCCAACGTCTTGTCTCTTCTCACAATTCAAGTTCCTAGAATCAACCCACCCGTGCCTGCAACATGGCTTCATCCCAGAGGTCGCAATCAGGTACCCGATACCTGTACCCTACCCGTACCCGGCCGGGTACGGGTACCCGTTTGCGACCCTGGTGCGGCCGGGTACGGGTAAGGAATCAAAACCCGTTTGCGACCTCTGGTTATTTGTAACAGAGACGCCACCTACCGTATACGTGGCAGGCATGCAGCAGCTTTAACGGCCAGGGGTCGTCAACTAAAATAACGAGCGATTTTTTTCGAATTCGGTCAAAAAAAACCCCTCAATATTCAAAGAGCCGCAAAGCGTGTGACTACGAGACGCTGGCTCCTTAATAAAAAAATTTCACGAAGCGGTCATTAAAGAGCCGCAGGTTTGCCGAGCCCTGCTTTAGAGTGTGAAGAACCGAATAAGGTACATTCCATTTCGATTTAAAGCTTTCGTGACTGCAGGGATTCCTATTCTTGGTTGTTTCGGTGAAGTCACGTAGAAGGGAAAAACAATAAAATAATAAACATAAAACAATACAATTCTCACGACCTTTCGATTGCAACACAAGCAATCATCATCAACCACACACCTGATGATGATTGCTTGTGTTGCAATTTATTGTTTTATTTTTATTATTTTATTGTTTTTTCCTTCTATGTGACTTTACCGAAAGAACCAAGAATAATTCTAGATTTGAAGCTTTCGTAACTGCAAGGATTCATACTCTTAAGTTTTTTCGGTAAAGTCACGTAGGTAAAAAATAAAATATAAAAATAATAATAGAAATAAAATAATAACAAATGAAAATAAAAAAAATTAATCACGACGTTTCGGAGGCAACACAAGTCTCCGTCTTCAGGTGGGACCATCACAGCTAAATTTGTATCAATTTGTATCAAGTACAGTAAATTTATCTGTGACGGTCCCAATTGAAGACGGAGACTTGTGTTGCCTCCGAAACGTCGTGATTGAATTGATTTATTTTCAATTATTATTATTTTATTTCTATTATTATTTTAAATTTAATTTTTTTTATCTACATGACTTTACCGAAAAAACCTAAAAATATAAAACCAAGATTAAGATAAATTCCCTTTTCTTTTTTTAAACGGCTGCCCGCAAAGGGGGCAGCCAAAAATGGCCGCACGCGGCTCCAGAGGCGAAGATTGCCCACCTCTGGTCTATTTCAACATCATCAGCCATCGGTAATCCGCTTTTGGACAAATGCCTCCCCAAGCCGTGGAAATCTCTCGCAATCCTGCGCTGTAATTTGCCGATTAATATTTTAAAATAGATGTATTGCTCGCATCCAATCGTCTACGTAAAAGTTTTGTTTGTCAATCCCTATGACAGCATCGATTTGAAGCGGGCCACGTAAAACTGCAGCCACTGGAGGCACTCACTACATTCACAACGATGGCAAAGAAGGGTCGAATCTTAAATCGTGACAATCCATCCAATATCGAGGAGTAATTGTCACATACCTCATATGCGAGTAATAAATTACGGGGCTTGCCAACACATTTCTGGACAGAATCCCTCTCAAACGCTCTGCGGGTCGTGAAGGTGTATTTGACCATACTTCACGATGCTGGTCAGTGCAGGTTGAAGGGCCCAGAACTGGCTCACGTATCATTCGTCAGGGGAGACACAGGCCCGTTTCATGTCACACCACTGATGTTAGGGGTTCGAAATCGAACGCGTGTTGCTGGGTTCGTAGCGCAGTCCGATAAACCACTGCGCCACTACTCCGCTTTCATTGAATGCTCATTTAACGAATCAAACACGTAATAGCAATTTGAAATAGCGTGTTAAAAAAAAAAGTTCTATATGATTGTGCGGAAAAGTATTGTAAACGAATCGAGAGGACTGGACGATGATGTTTACACGGGACCGGGGTGGCGTCAATGTGCATAGTGTAGCTCATTTTTGGCTCAGACGAGGGCGCTATCGTCCCGTTCTTGCATTGCAAATAAAGTACCGAGCTCACAAACAGCCTTGATCCATCCACTGCTGGATGAAAGCCTCCCAAAGCCAATTTCACGCGGTTTCGCGATGCAACAAATACGTCTAGCTCCTGCAAGCCAGCTGATTTAATCGCTCCATCTCCGCTGAAGGATGTCCTCTCGGGCGTTGAGTTATACTCGGCCACTGGCCAAACAGCTATCCAAATTTAAGTCCTGTCACTTTCCAATTCGCGTTACATTCTCATTGGGATTTACGCGGCCAATATTAAACTTTAGCGCATTTCTAAATTGTAATGCACATTAACATCCGTGGTAATATTACAGCACCTATTTTTCTACACCTAATTTCCAATTACATGAACTCCAGTTCTCATAAATGTCAAACCTTTATCAGTGCCTACCATATTACAGACCAATTCAGACCTTAGTGGTCACGCCGTGCCCTTATACATCTCAACGTTCATCCTACAAAGTCCCATCACAAGGAAGAAACACAAAAATGTTTTTTCCCCCCGTATTGAAATGTCTGTACGCCGTATGGACATGAAAACTCAACTTCCCTGTACAAGAATACGGGTAAACGGTATGGGTTGATAGCTATGAGTCCTGAATCAGTTACATACCGACAAAAATTCTGGTGCACAATTGCACCAACCTAAAGTCTGTTGAATTCGTGCACCAACTCCCGTTCCAGTGCATCACCTATTCCAATGCATCACCTATTCCAGTGCATCACCTATTACATCAACTGCAATTCCAGTTCAAAATTACACCAACCCCGACTCCAACGAACAGTAACACCAACCACACTTCCAATGCATCGCTTCCTTCACCAACCTTTGTTTAAGTGATCAATGACAAGAACCCCTTCCCTGTGCACCTTTACACCAGAGCCAGTTCGAGTGGCGACTCCTCTTACACCAATCCCCGTCTCGGTGCATTTCCTCTTTACACTGATCCGAGATCCGGTGCAACTTCGTCTTCCGCCAATCGCAACGTTCGCACACGTTCACCCCAGCTACAAGTGCGTCTGTACCCCCCCCCCCTGTTCCAGTGCGTCTCCTGCGACAGCAACCTTCGTTCAAGTGCACAATTACTCCAGCCCCTGGTCCTCTTCATCCTCCCCTCTCTTTCTCTTCCCAACCACTTCCTCCTACTCATCACAGCTCCTACCAACATCACCACCCACCACCACCACCCACCACCACCACCCACCATCACCACCACCCACCACCACCCACCATCACCACCACGACCCACCACCGCCACCCACCACCGCTACACACCACCACCACCCATCACCACCACCCACCATCACCACCCACCACCACCATCGTCAATCTCGCTATAACGGTCCAGTCCTAGCCGGAGAGCACAGCAGAGGGGTTACCCAACACACGAACACACACAGGGTTGGTGACAGGGTTGGTGACAGGAGCGGGCGATCAGACTGCAAGTGCGTGCGTGTGCGTGTTACTGTATGGCACACGTGGGGAGCGGTAGCGCGCTGCGTGGTGCTGGCCACCCACCCACCCACACGTGTGCCGTGCCGCCCTCCACAGGAGCGACCCCCTACCAGCACTTGCCCCAACAGTCTGCTAAGGCTACACAGGGAGAGAGAGAGGAGGGGGTCTTTGTCTTTGTATCGCACCGTCAAACCACGCACACACACACAGTCTCCATCCCCCCACCACCGCAACACACACAGAGCCTCCATCCTTACACGGCCTGTATCCTCACACGAGTCTTCATCTACACACACGCAGACAGCCGTAGGCGCAATCGCGGCTGGGGGTAACGGTGTGGGAGGATGATGAAGATGATGATGATGTTGATGGAGGAGGAGGAGGGAGTGTGGATTCAGCCGGACCGCCAGGCCCGCGCTTAGAGCCGCGCTCACAATGGACACGGGGTGCTAGGAGGAGACGCGTCGGCTGCTGCTGCTGTAACAGCAGCAGCAGGAGGAGGAGTAGATGGAGCTAATATCAGAACCCGCCCGCCACCGCCGCCTTCCCCTGGAGCGACTGAGTGAGAAGAACCCGCAGCTCCCCCTCTGTTAAACCCGCCTGCCTCTCGTCTCGGTGCTTACGCCACCGGCTGCCTGGCACACGGCGAGGGGACTACAACGACCACCACCATCATCATCACCACCGCTGCGGCACAGCGCGGAGCAGTTCGTGAATCTCAGAATTAAAGAGAACAGCGAGGGAGGGAGGGAGCGAGGCCGGGCAACGAGAGACTGCGCTTCCACAGAGGCGAGGCTGCTGATCTTCCTGCTGCTGCTTCTGATTCACATTGTCCTGCTGCTGCTGCTTCTGATTCACCTTCTTCTGCTGCTGCTGCAGCTTCTGATTCACCTTATCCTGCTGCAGCTACTGATTCACCTTGTCCTACTGCTGCTGCAGCTTCTGATTCACCTTGTCCTGCTACTACTGCAGATTCTGATTCACCTTGTCCTGCTGTTGCTACTACTGCTGCAGCTACTGATTCACCTTGTCCTGCTGCTACTGCAGCTTCTGATTCACCTTGTCCTGCTGCTACTACTGCTGCAGCCTCTGATTCACCTTGTCCTGCTGCTGCTGCAGCTTCTGATTCACCTTGTCCTGCTGCTGCTACTGCTGTTGCTTCTGATTCACCTTGTCCTGCTACTACTGCTGCAGCTTCTGATTCACCTTGTCCTGCTGCTGCTACTGCTGCTTCACCCTTGTTGTTGCTGCTGCTGTTGTTGCTGCTGCAGCTACACGGGAGGCCCCCCCCCCCATCCACCGACCCACCCCCTGGGAGAGAGAGAATACCCCTCGCGAGCAAGGAAGGTGAGCAGAGTTGGGAGGGGGGTTGCTGGCGAGAGAGAGAATTGAGACGGGATGGACCCGAAGGGCCCTTTTGGCAGTGGAGAATTGGGAGACGAGGAGAGGGGACCCGCACTCATTCATTCGTTCACTCATTCATTCGTTCATTCATTCATTTCGTGATGGGCGGCTGAGATGGCCAAGTGGAGAGACCCCCAGCAGCTGTACAGAATTGAGACATTGGGGAAGGAGGACACCGTCATCCATTCGACAATAACATCGTGCACTCGTTCGTTAATTGCCAATGCAGCTGGCTACTGGAGAACCATCGCGAGGCATCGAGAATTGGTTGGGGAGGTTCACCAACGCGTTCGTTCATTCACTCACTCACCATGAGTTGCCGTTGTCGTTCCCTGGTGGCTGTGGGTGAACGAGGCGAAGAGAGGAGGTCAAATCACCGCAATGTTTTAATCATCCACTGCTGGATGAATGCCCCCCCCCGCCCCCCCAATTTGCCTGCCGATGTTTATTCGCCGGTGCCGGAAATCCAACTCGGGTCACCGGGTTCATGGCTCGCAGTGCGCTAATCACTCTGCCACCGCTCAACAACAACCACCACCATCACATCATTATTGCAAATACAACGTTACATCCATATTGTGTAATGTACAGTCGTGAATGCGCCTCGAACGTCTGTGTTGTGGCATTCACCATCGTGTGAGTCTTGATGCAAGCGTCTCTTTGTCTCTGTGGGTTTGCTTTGGGTTCGCCCTGTCTGACTCTTCGTCATTTTCCACTTCCCCCAATGTGGTAGACATGGCTGGCCCATAACCACCACATTAATTAGCCAAAAACGCAGCACACTTAATTTAGCCCATACGCACTCCCTTGCTTTATCTCCGTTGTTGTAAAGACGTTTTCCGTGACCTAACGTGTACTTACTGGCCTTGTAAACATACTGTATTAGCTATTTATGTGTATATCGTGTACTGTATATGCAGTGTCACGGTTACAATAGTATACAGTATTATCAATGTAGATAACGCTGGGAAGACAAAAGCGGTCGGGGTTGTTTTCTGGCCACACACAACACACATCATCGTCCGTCGTACCAGCCTCAATAGGTGCTCGCAAACAGCACTTGCTCCAACAGTCTGATAAAGGCTTGACTGCTGATCTTGTGTTTATTAAACTTTTTTTATCCCGGACTCACACACAATATTACATTGTTCACTTACGCGGCCTTTGCACAGTTCCACATGTACCATATTGTGGCATAACTCGCCTTATTCTGTCAACGCCGTCGTCAGAGTGCTGCATAATTTCATGTAATTTCAAGTGAGAGGTGCTCTTTAGTAGAGCAGTTTGTAACATGTAAATTTAGATCGTCTGGCAGCTGATGTGCCATGTCTACAACTGTAGGTAATGATTGTTTCCCAACAACATAACATTTCCTCTGTATTCTTGGGGGCCTGCTATTGTTTCCAGCATTTTGTGGCTTTCCTTCAAAGTTTTTCCGGCATGTTTACATTCGGTACAGTACGGCACAGTACAGCATTCCCTCGTGAAAAGAGTAATTGTCGCAGACCTGGCTTATATGGCTTTGGTGTAATGGTTAGCACACTAGCTTGAAATCTAAAGGCTACCGGTGAGTTTTCATCTCCCAGCTCAGCAGTTGAATCAATTGGGTGAGTTTTTTTTGTATTTCACAGTGTCAATGGGTACACCTCAGTAAATCAGCAGGTCATGCATGGGTGGTGGGTGAAGATGTCTGGCCAGGGTGGTAAGAGTTATGCTAAATACCCTTTAGTGGAGCTCCCTTAAAACGATTGTGGTGGTCGGTCTTGATAAAGAGTTTTCAGAATCTTCAAAATAAAGACGTTCATTTATTCAAACTGTTACACAATGTGTTATGGCAGTGCCTGAAAATGGATGGATCAGTCTGATTTGTGTCACTTGTCAAGCGAGGCATGTTGTAGGTAAAAAAATGTAATGTTATTCAACTTCAAAGTTTAATCCGCTAATACATTTTTCAGGGCGCCAGAATAACGGAGCAGACGTGTTTCGGTTCACAGATTGCTAGTGCACATCTGCTTCCCATCGGGCGAGCTGGAGACCATTGGTGTTGGTTGAACACAAGTTTTTACATTTTAAATGGTGAAGAAAATAATGGCCAAATGAATAGTCAAATGGTCAAAAAAATAGTGGCAATTTGAGCGGCCTTTATGTGGAAAAAAGTCATCAAATCATTTATTGGGACCTCCCTTTCCAGTATCAAGATATAAGAATAGGGTAAAACATATTCTTGCAAATAATTTCTACCCACCAACGTGAAATTGGTCTCAAAGATAAAATTGTAAAGCATTTGCTTGCTCTTCAACATTCCAGTTTTTGCTGATGCACCAAACCAAATCGCTGGATATTTGGCCACGTGACAACTGGATTGGCTTGGCCCTGTCGGCTGGTGGAGGATTATAGTTAAACACATTGACGTGATGCCTACAGCAGTATTCTTCTTCATTGCAAGCCTCAGCGGGCCACTCTGGCGGCCCTTGGTGGCCTTTAGTGCGGCTCCTGACGTGCGGCCCCTGATAATGCTGTCAGAACCCCAATGGTTCAAATATGTGGTGGCCCTCACACTTTGTAATTGTTTTGTGGAAACAAAGATACTGTAAATTAAAAATGTATGAATTTGTCAAGTATATCTTTCAGTTATAAAGCCACATGAATTGGGGAGGTGTTGAGTATTAGTCTGTGCTTGCGCTTCGCAAAATTCAGCATCAGCCGTGATCTATCCACTGCTGAATGAAAGCCCCCCCAAGCCGTTGACCATCTCCCGTGGACTTGCCATGCATCGATCCGTGTGGCACCTGCGCATGGGCTGATTTCATCGCTCTTACCTCCGTGGTGCAGTCCTCTTAGGCGCGTTGCCTCCTTTGGCTTCCTCTGTCGTGAGTCTCGACCACTGGCTGTCATACGTCAGAGGTGTAACAATTTGCTCCCTTGCGATTAAATACATTTTCATGATTCAGGATTGTGATTTGATGGGGAAAAAACTACACTGTGGTGATTGTAGGGGCCTCTAGTGGCTGGAGGAGTTCCATGAACCCATTGCATAGAATATATAGTCAAAAGCCAAAATGATTCCCTGCTCAAGTGAGCATTGAAGGGGTGCTCCTCCATGATAACAGCGTTAAACCAGTTATGTTCATTCCACATTCCGATAGCGGGGACGGGTCGTTCCATATGACAACCACTGTGGACTCCTTCACACAGTGGTGCTCATCATATTTACAATACGATGCATGTGTCATCAGCTTAATTAAGAAAGAAAAATGAATCCATCCATTGATGCATCGTTACACCCCTAAAAAACATTTCACAGCCGTTTGTATACCCACTGCTGGGTGAAGGCGGCCTAATGCCCTGTTAGTCATGGGGGATGTTTGACCATACTTCACCATTCTCGTCAGTGTGGGTTGGTTAAGGGGGAACCATGATCACGGATATTAGTCGGGTTCATAAGACGGTGCTCCAACCACTCTGCCACCGCTTTGCGCCAAGGAACATAAGACACAGATAACCCAATTCTGTCATTGAGAGCAGTTATATGTGCACATAAGTGCTGCCACATTAATATTAATAAAGTGCAGAAGCTTCATTTGAAATGTGTAGGGCCCTCAGCACTCTGCCGTGTGCATCAGCAGAGCAGCTGCAGAGAGGGAAAGAAATCACTGTGCACTCTACTGCAATGTACTATGTATGTTGAACTTCTTTCACACCGTATGTAGCCAACCGTGAGAGAGCTACGTGCAGTTTTCAAAACATGAACGTGGAAGAGTAGGCCATATCGCTTGAGAGTGCCTCTCTGGAGTTCCCTCGAATTAGCAAATATACTTCCGAAATACGAAAGTATTGCACTGCCTCCAATATTGATCAGCAGCACTTATTCGGAGTAAAAAAAAAACAATTAAAAGCCAGGTTGAAAAAATCTAATTTTAGAAGTTTCCGAAAGATATTCGATTTCGTCTAAGCGTGCAGTTTGCCGGAAAGTAGGTTTCAAGCCTTAAGCCCAGCGTACGCGAAGTCATGCTCCCCGACACTTTTAGGGTGTGATTAAGGTGTAGGGCGTCGAGATGTTAACTCCATTGCCTGGTGCACAGGAGGTCGTGGGTTCGATCCCGACCCTGACTGACGCCTGTATATTTGGAGTTAGTTTGCGTGTTCTCCCCATGTGCACGTGCATTTTTCTCCCGGTCTTCCGGTTTTTGCCCTCCACATTTAGAAAACACGTGTTTCGAGTATTTGACTGCTGTCAATTTCCACTTGATGAGCCACTTCGTTGAGCAATCATTTGTGGCCAGGTCGCTTCTGAAAAAGAGCCGTATAGCTCAGTGGGTCCCACCTGGTAAAATAAATTAGTTGAAAAGTTTAGTTGGTTGCATCACTTTTTCTTGTGAAAGCGTCCATATTCAGTTAAGAGGAACAGCAAACAACTTGAGTGCCTTCTCCAAGTCCAAACTTGTCACGCGTTCGTCGACTCCCTGCCTCTGTTCAAGATCAGCCTATTAAAGACGTTTTCTTTCTCCCCCTCTGGCTATACGTTACTGCGGCATTGTATGCAAAAATAAATACGCTAATTATACACTGATCACACTTTTTCTTGCATAAGGTATTCCAACGGGTTTAAGGTAATTGTGGGGTGCTGATTCCAAATCTGGCATCAGGTTTTTGAGATATCAAATATTGCATTTTCAATAAAAACTGCAGAAGAAAAATATTAAATAAATGTGGATATCTACATAAAATGATATTATAAACACACTATCCTAAAAATACAGCACCATATTTTAACACTAAAGCAGTCACTGACTCGCCATAACTTGCAATCATAAGTGACAGAGTTAATTTCGGGTAAAATCAATGAAAATGGGGTATGCAGATAGCATA
>CM025609.2:8701550-8714396 GCA_014621495.2 Entosphenus tridentatus
ACTGTTTCTTGGAATTTCTCTCACTTGATACAGCTATCGTGCTGTGACGGTTCCACCTGAAGACGGAAGCTTGTGTTGCCTCCGAAACGTCGTGATTTGTATTTTATTTGTATTTTACTTTTATAAATTTTAATTTTTTACCTACGTGACTTTACCGAAAAAACCTTAGAATAAGAATGCTGTTCTCTGTTCTTGACATGCGACCGAAATAGAAAAAGCTCATGCGTGCCGAGTAACGGCTGTGCGCGGGGGGGGGGGCCTGCATCTTTTATAGCGTCTGCTGGAAATTCATGTCGCCCCGTTTTTACTTTCTGCAAGGGCCTGGGTCATTTAGGCTTCACTGCGGTATGTATGTCATCATCATGAGCCATGATCGATTCACTGCGGGATGGAGGCCTCCACAAGCCGTCGGCCATCTCTCATGGGCCACCCAGCACCTACACACGAGGTGACTTCGTAACTCCATCTCGGGAGCGTTCCACCCTTTGGCTGCCATCTTTAGTCTCGGCCACCGACCGTCATCCTCTGAAGGGGACATCTCTTGCCCAAGCCCGCTTATTTTTATTTACAGGCAGAGTCTTTCCTCTAGCCTGTGCATGTTCTCTACTGAGAATGTACTTAAAAATCGAATTGCCTGGTTTGTATTTGATTTGACTCGGTTAAATGAGTTAACCCTGGACAGCTACCTGCTAAAAAGAACATTCCCCCAAAAATGTAACTTTCAATGGGTGACTCATTGAACTTTGTCTCACTAAAGTTACTGTATAGGAAAAAAATTCAGTTGAATTCGTGCCTCCTGGTCAATAATGTGCCTGTGGCGTCAGTCAGAGTACTTGTCAGAGTACTTGTCAGAGTACTTAATGATTACAAATGAACTATATGCAACCTTATTAAGAGGATCTGGAGTGGAGTGGTGGCACACTGGTTAGCGCACTGCATTATGAACGCAGTAACCTGGGTTCCATTCCTGGCCACGGCTAACATCAGTGACAAATGATACCCGAACCAGTCCTGGGTCCTTCACCAACCCGCACTGACCAGCATGGTGAAGTATGGTCTAGCAACCCCTGTGACTGCCATGCTGTGAAGAGGCTGTCATCCAAGCAGTGGATTGACCAAGGGCTGTAAGTAACAATAATAGTAATTATTATTGTAAATTGTATGTGATCGGTCGAATGAACCCTGGAGCCAAATGAGGGAGCTCCTACAGGCACCACATCAGCCAAAGAGAATCAATTATTCAATCCAATCGTGACCCCGAAACTCTAAACTCACCGATACGCTGATGCATTAATTGCTTAGCATGTATTATCACTTCAGTCACCCGGAATGCATCCAATCCCGTCACAACTCAGAATACCAGTCGGATTATACCTGTATAGTAGCCCTTGGATGGGTGATCACCATGCATGCCAGGTCATCATGGGCGTCTACGGAGGCTGTGCTATGGGTTTTGGGCTGCAAAGGACCATGCTGCAAGATCCATTGTTGTACTGAACTTCTATGCTCTCGAATCCGTGAGTCCTTCCTTTTACCAACCTGCAATGATCAGCATGGCGAAGTATGGTGAAATTCCAAAAGCCTGCATGACTTGGCGAGGCCCTCTTTCAGGAGTGGATACACAAAAGGGCTGTTACATGATGTACACACATACGTAATTGTAAAAGAACATTTACATCTGTTGCTATTTAGTTTGGGCTTGTACAAAAGGCATTTTCATCAGCTCCAATAATTGACCTGTTAAACGATTATAGACTTTTTGTGTTTTTTGTTGTTTTTGTTCACAGTTGCGGAGGATTTACGAGCAGAAGTTTTTGAACGTCTCAACTCGTCTGAAGGTAAAAC
Source organism: Entosphenus tridentatus (assembly GCA_014621495.2). Classification (NCBI taxonomy): domain Eukaryota; kingdom Metazoa; phylum Chordata; class Hyperoartia; order Petromyzontiformes; family Petromyzontidae; genus Entosphenus; species Entosphenus tridentatus. Next base: position 8,703,396 of record CM025609.2, read on the forward strand.
AAAGTTCCCTCTGCTGAGTGAACAAGTGCACGCTCACGGAGCGCGTGTGTGTGTGTGACTCGCAAGCATCTGAATGCTGGATCGACTTTGATCGAGCAGCGCTCGGTCCTTTGACCCTTGCACGTGGACAGAGAGTTGCATCGCGAGACCGTCTGAGATGGGGGCGGCTTTGGAAAGCCTTCATCCAGCAGCAGATAGATAATTCTGATGCTGATGATGATTCTTTTTCTTAAGTCACGTATATAGAGGCTCCCTGAATGGGCTGTACAGTGCTGGGCATTGTAAGCTTTGTGGTAAGTTTTAGAGTTATTTACCTAGAGCTGTTATAGTTGTCTTGAAAATAATGGAAGGATGGGCAGACATAACATATTCAAATGTAATATATTTAATCGCGCGATGATATTGATACTTCTTCTTGGTTCTTTCGGTATAGTCACGTAGAAGGGAAATAATAAAATAATAAAAATAAAACATAATAAAATACAATTCTCACGACGTTTCGGCCACAACGCAAGCAGCCGTCCTCAGGTGAAGAACAGGTCTGTCGGAAAGACAGCGTCGTGAGAATTGTATTTTATTATGTTTTATTTTTATTATTTTATTATTTCCCTTCTACGTGACTTTACCGAAAGAACCAAGAAGATGAACCCCTGCAGTCACGAAAGCTTTAAATAGATATTTATACTATTATTATCCTGTATATTACAGTGTTGTAACCTATTCGAAGCATGGCAAAGACTAGCATGTCAGAACCCTAATAGCCCTCAAACCGAGGGAAAGTTTATTTTCATCTTCAAGTATTTCAGTTCACCCTCATAAACCTTGCCATTCATCGTGGAAACCGTGGCCTGGCAGTGCTGCACAACGTGCTCTTTCAAAACAGTAATTGGACACTTTGCACGACTTTTTCTTTCCCTGCTGACGCCCTTGGTATTGGTTGGGCTAGACTGCAAGGGGGGCAATTCTAAGACGTTCACAGCGAGTGTTTGTTTGCAGTCATTGGTGGCCAGGTAGAGATTTTTTTAAAAATCTCACCATGCGCAAAAGTCCGCGGACTTTAGTCGTTGACTGTTGACCATTGAAACTATTGATTTATTGATTACATCTTGCATTAATCATATCCAGTAAAAAAAATAGCTTCCGTATAATATGCGTAAGCACAGTATTTAATTAAATCGATGTCGCTATCAGTCGTCGTTACAGTGGCACTCTGGACGTGATCTCTGCTGCGAGTCTCCCACATTTCGGAGGCCGGCTGCTCAGCATCCACCAATTAAAAAAAGTTGCTGATTTATCAATTTAAAAAACACGATTGACTGTTGTTTTTTTTCTCGTTATTTAAATTAATTCATTAATCCACGTACGCGATGAATCGCTTTGGCACTACTCTGTACCTCAAGCGAGTTCAAAAAAATTGTAGCTCTTCTCAGCGCCATCGCTACCGAAGCGTCCTGACCAACTCCTGGCCGTCGTGATCTGTGCCACGTGGCTGCACGGTGCAGGGGCAGCGCCGGGAGCATGTGGACGTGCACCGCTCGCTGTGGTGACACGTGACAGGGGACATGGAGAAGAGCGGCCACGAGACGGATTCTGCCAAAGAAGAACCTCCTGCCCTGGTGAGGATGCTTGCGATACTTTGATAGGAGTGGTGACATGGCACGGCAGTCGCTCGTTTTGCCGCTCACGGAGATTCGTGGTTCGCTCTGCGGTTCACACCGCAGCCGTGTTAACCGCGAGAGACACTCCGTCTGCTTCGCAATGGATCTTAAAATCTCCATCAGGTGCCCATGTGTGTGTGCATGTGCTGGTGTCATTGACCAAACTCTCCAAATTTCATACAATGGCCGAATTGGGAAGCCAGATAGCTACTTTTCCCTTTACTTGCAGAGTAATGGCCACTTGCACGATTGGATACGTACTGTGCGAAAGAAGTTCATCGTACGTCCGCACTTGCAGGCCAGTTCTGCACTCATCTTGTGCCGCACAGGGACAGCTGTCACTCAGAGGAGTCCCCTGCTCACAGGCTGCCTTGAGATGCACTGCATGGCAGGCGCGGAGTACATACTAATTGACGATTATTCTCACTGAGATTGCCTAATTTGTATGAATGCCAAACTATTGGTGTATGGAGACTGGGCCCTAAAACTCCGACCTCTTAGACAGCCTCATCCACTGGGAGCTGGTTCGTTGCCAGCTAGGGTTGGAAACTGCCCAATGGCTCTCTCTTTTAATGAGGATTGATGTCCTTATTCTTGGTTCTTTCGGTAAAGTCACGTAGAAGGGAAATAATACAATAATTATTCCCCTTCTACGTGATAATAATTATTTCACTTCTACGTGACTTTACCAAAAGAACCAAGAATATGAATCCCTGCAGTCACGAAAGCTTTAAATCGAAAAATTGATGCCCTTATTAATCTTTTCGCGTTCTGAGATGTCTGCGAGTTTCAGGGTGTGGCCCGTTCACCACTGAATCTCGGAACGCGCAAGCGGTTAGCGTGAATTTTATTCAGAGAGGTGTAGCCGCTGCTGTTTTTAAAGACATTATGCTGTACTCACCGCAGAGAACTGTAGCGACACCACCGCACCCTACAATAGCTGGCACTAAACTGTGCCACTTGCCCTCCCGCATGGCCTTTTGCTTGCAATTCCATTCGGGATGGATGCTGTTCCGGTAACGTACATGTACGTAATCAGAATGGGAAAGGGTTAAAAGACAACGAATGTCCTTAGAATCAATGCCATCTCAATCCTCTCTATAAACGTTTGGATTATATTGCTCAGTTATGACAAGTGTAGCTGCTATTGAAAGTGGACCACTAGGTTAGGCAGGGCTCAAAACCACAGCACAATCGCTGCACAGTGACGCGGGGAGGGGGTGCTATTTATTATCTGTGCAAGTTACTTCTTGTATCTTCCCACTAAAGTGCATATAAACGTGACTAAGAGGATGCATTTTGCCAGATTATACCTATTTAGTGGATATTTGTTGATATTAGCCAGTTAATTTGCAAAATGTATAATCGACTCCTGTACTTGATTAATTCGGGCCATTTTAAAAATGGCAGCTGGCCCAGGTAACCCACGACAATCCACAGCTACCGTTGTTAGCAGTGGCCGTTGTTCTCTCCCCAATACTGGTTGTGACACAACAACAACAGCAACATTAAAAATTCCATTAATAGAGCATCTACATACCAACACATCTCAAGATGCTGTGCGGAGAGATTCACGTAAACATAAACAGGGGAGCACGAATAGTAATCGGCAGCACAAAATAGAACAAAACACACATTTGGCTAACTTGAGCAGGGGTACCGCTCGGTAGAGTTTCCACCGGTCTGGGTTTGTCGTGGACAGTCTGGGAATTGGCGTCTGTGTTCGCGCAGTTGGGATTGATTTCTTCCGAGATCTGGTCCCGGGCATTGCTGTGTTGAACTTTATTGCATACTCTTAGTTTTTTCGGTAAAGTCACGTAGGTAAAAAATAAAATTAAAATTAATTGATACAGCAATCGTGCTGTGACGGTTCCAACTGAAGATGGAAGCTTGTGTTGCCTCCGAAACGTCGTGATTTTTTATTTTACTTTTATTATTTTTATTTTTATTTTTTACCTACGTGACTTTACCGAAAAAGCCTAAGAGTATGAATCCTTGCAGTCACGAAAGCTTCAAATCTAGACCATTATTGCAGTTCACTGCAGAGTTTTGATAGAACTCGGCTCACTGGGAAATGTGCATGAGTTTGGTCTACAGTGGAAAATGTGTCCACTAAATATGTATGGTAATGGTGAGTGCGCAGTGATGTGTAAATTATGTGTTAATGCACCAACATTGCTCAGTATCGTACAACGAGGGGAGGGGCACACACCAGGGGAAGCGGGAAGGGGAGTGACCATCGGGATGGATGTGGGACCGTTGAGAGGTGGCGGAAATAGTGGACAGCGTTGGTTAGAGAGGTAACGGGCACTCTTGTAATGCCATCTTGATTGATGGTTTAAACAATAATGTTTAATATGCAAGATCCACGCATCTAATCATACATGTGAGAATCCATTGCCTGTGACTTATTAAAGTTTGCTCATGTTACATTTCGGATAATGTAGTGAGCAAAACTCGACAAATGAGCCGCGATATATGAGAAACAAATTACGCAAATAAGGAATTGATTCCTTCATCAAATCGAGACCCTGAATCTTGACAATTCATCGAATCACTGGGCAAGGTGTGACTATTATTATCTAGCCAACAAGCTGCATGCCGTGCTCGTTTCACGCTTGTCGGCCGAAGACGAGCCCACATCTACAGCTGGCGTGAGATGCCCAGAATTGAACTTGGCCAACTCCAGATTAACAATGCTCTGTGTGCCACAAAAACACAAAGATCTCCGGTATAGCCTTAAACTTCTGGAGCAAGTGATGTTAGCGAGCACCTGTGAAGTCCGGCACGGCACATGAGGGGATGGGTGGCCAGAAACACGCCCGGCCGCCTTTGTCTCCCTTGTGCTGATGTTTACACATCACACTAACCATCCTCTTGGTTCTTTCGGTAACGTCACGAAAGAACCAAGAAGATGAATCCCTGCAGTCACGAAATCTTTTAATCGAAATCACACTAACCAGTTAGTCATTTGAGGCTGAGTCGACTTAGGGGAGGCGCAGGACCAGTTCAGATAATAATCTTCATTGGTGTTGGTCGTGAGCCAGAATAGAACTCTGGTCAGCAGGTTCGTAGCGCAGTGTGCTAACCGCCGCACCACCGCTCTGTGCCACCACCACCAACACCACCAACGCCACCACCACCACCACGTGCGCATGCAAACGAGCTGCCACGGAGTGCTGAGAGCTCTCTGGGGCCGATCGCTTGGCTGACTCCACTCTTTGCTTTACGCAGGTGAATCTACAGCGAAGTTTTAAACAAACGCAGTTTCTTTGCCACGGCAGCGGGCAGGGCTTAATCTGAGTTAGGGCGGTGACCCGGAATATATTTGTGCACACGGCCCACAATACATTCAGTACGCCTCTCTCTATGGCTTTGGATATCACTCGCCTGCCACGTACTGCAGCCAAGGAACGACGGCGAAAATATTCGGTGAGAAATTAAATCGACAATGCAGTGGTTAGGGCACTGGGCTATATGAACCCGACAAGTCCAGGTCCAATACCTGGCGATGGCTAACATCAGCAGCGAGCAGTATCTGAAACCGGTCATGGGATTCCTCACATCACATCTTCATCAACCCGCCGTGAAAAGCGTGGAGGAGTTTGGTCAACACAACCCACCCCCCCCCCATGACCGACTGGGCGTGAAGATGCTTTCATCCTCGCAGCGGCTTCTTGTCTAGCCATCGAACAAAGACGGTCACTGCATCACACGCTTTCAAATACTCTTCTGCGGCCGTCTGGAACGCTCTTCCTTCCGATATTAGGAAGCCACTGGAACTATCGACTTTTAAAGACCCAAAGAATATTAATTCCTGCAGTGACGTAAGCTTTAAGTAAAGATTTTAAATCTAGATTGAAAACCAACTAATTTCTTTAGAGCTGCTGTTTGTGTTTAGTTTGTTGTCGTTCCCCCGCACATCCTATTGGCACGGTTGGCTATGTACGGTGCAAAAGAAGTTCAACATACATTCAGCTAGGACTGAGAATTAATTACTATTGTTATTCATACAGTGGGGGCCGTGGTAGCCGAAGGCCGTCCCACAGCACCCCCCCCACCACCACCACTCCATCACTGCCAGCGGCTCTCGCAGGCAATCCACGAGGCCGTTCCCCACCCTCGTTCGGATTCAGCTCACTGCCGTCAGCGCCGTCAGCGCCGCCAGCGCCGCCGTCGGCTGAAAAGCCCGACGACCCCTTTGTGTTTGCGAGCCGCCGCCGTTACTGCTGCTGCGTTTTTTTTTTCTGCGTTCACGTTTTTATCGAATTTAGACGACAATACAATGACGGTGGAGTTGTACTTCACGAAGCCTCGTGCGGTTGCTGTTGATTGTCCCGTTGTGGTGCATTATAATTATTAATAATTTGTATAATGGAAGCACGTTGAAAGCCAAGCCCCCCCCCCCATCCGGCTGCTCCCTCCCCCTCCATCGCGCGCTCTGTTTAATTGTGCACTCCGCTCTAATCTTGTGAGCATCGCCTTTGCGTTTGGCAGAGCCCGTATGTATGCATGCCAACATAGATATGCCACCACAGCAGGAGTGTTGTACGAGGGGGTCTGCTCTGTGCATCTGTCGAACTATTCGACTGATCTCCCGCGCTGCCTTCGTCCGTCCTTTTATCCTTGGTGCTTTTGGCCGATCCCTGCGTCCCCCTCGTTTACATTTTGTCTTGCTTGCTTTTGTCTGTCTGTCAAAGGTGTAACGATTCACCCCCCTTGGCGGTTCGATGGATCGTAGCGATTCGATTCAAGAATCGGGTGTTTTCTTTTGAGCATTGTGGTGAAAGTCATCGCGTAACGGAGCAGCAGTCCAATTAGAGGCCCTTCAACTTTTGTCGGTGTGGACTCCATCAGAGGGAGCTCCAGAAAGCCCTTCTCCTAGGATACTTTGGAGTGCTCTTTCATGCTGGCCAGACATCTTTGGAAGATGTGGTAATACCCAGATTTTACCCCACCAAATGCGATCTATCGTCGACTGTGGTGTCACCATTTATACTGCTGGGTGGGTGGGCAGGCGGGCAGGCGGAGATGGCAGGGAAGTGGTATTTAAAAGCTCAAATGCCACACTGGGTTAATGAATCGAATCAGTGACCTCTGGATAAGCACGGTTGGCTACGTATAGTGCGAAAGAAATGAATCACAAATACACACATATGTAGTGTAATAGCGCCGGCTGGTGGACAGCAGCGGCAACTGTGGTGGACAGACAGCGCACACGCCGGTGAGCGTGTGCACGGGTGTGTTGGCAGAGCGGAGGAACTAGGGCAAGAGTCAAGGACGACCCCATCTGGAGGTCCCTGGAACCTGCTAGTAGGTTCGAGAAGGGAGGTGCGGTCTGGGCAAGGCCAGGCCGTGCTGGTAGGATAAAAGGAGCCGAGAGCGGGGGGCTCGAGGCTGCCGGTTCTGTGAGTGGACTCGTCTCGTCGTCGCTGTCGTTTCGTCGCCGTCATCGCTGCCGTCTTCGCTAGATATTGCGCTGCAGGAGAGTTGTTGACTGTCTCAGTCAGCGCCGTCAGTGTTAGACGGCTCGTGCTGTGTACACGCCAGGCTAAGCGACTGTGGAGAGTGTGTGGACGAGATCGTGAACGTTGTTAAGAAAGAAGGTGCCTCCTACGAACCTCGTCTCAGAATCACTGACACAACACGTATAATAGGGCTGCGATGCTTCTACCAATACTGCAGCATCCCTATCAATCCCCCCCCGCCCCCCATGGATTATCATAGAATTACGTACTTAATAGTGCCGTATTACACAAAGACAGAAAGAGGAACACTCGGATTAGAGAACATATGCCAACTAAAGACGATATACCGACTGTTAAGCGTGGTAAGGGGACTTGGGTGGGAAATTGTCGCAAGAGGGGGCAATGGATGGTGGTCGACAAAAACAATGGAGTGGCAGCCAAAGGAGAGGCCGTGCCCGAGAGGACGTCCACTGTGGAGATGGAGCCATAAAGTCCGCTCCTGTGCACGATACATGGCCCGGTGGTAGCACGGGCGGTGACATGGCGCAGCGGTAGCACGGGCGATGAAATTAATCACGTCTGTGAGCATAATTTAATTAAAATGTAGATAGAGAAATAATACACTAATGCCACGTTCATGGTATGGAGTGAACACAGCTTTACAAACAAGACAAAAAGCATGTAGAAATTATGCGGACGAGTCGTTATAAATGAGATAAAAATTATCGAACCGTGGATTGAATCATGATCTCGAATCGTGCTGGGGATAAGTTCCATACCGAGCATCGAGTCATCTTTATGCGCGATTTTATATCACGGTGCAAATGTCTTGAGATGATTAAGCCGAGAGAAACTGCAACCCCAACCCCCGTGTTGGGGACATCGGCTGAATCGGAAATCTGAACCACTCACTTCTGAGATTCTTTCAAGTGACATCTCGTTCACACACTAGGGGGCAGCACTTTTCCACTCGCCCTGCTACTGACAATAATATTCATGGCTTGGTAGACAATCCAATATATTTAATTCGAATTTAGCTGAATGAAGTGTAAAAACAAATTTTATTAAACTTTTTTTTTACAGATATCTGTGACCATCAACTCGCCGTACTTGAATATCTCGGTTCAATCACAGCCTGACCGCCTGGATTCAAACCCATGATTTGAGCGGTGCCGGTGCAACGCTTTGATCCCTAAGCCACCCGGCCACCTCCAGCACATAGCGACGATCCTAAAGTGGCTTCGCTCGAACGCACAGGAGCACGGGTGGAGACATTTTCTCCGAGCAAGCAATCGTTCCGTGGCAGCGCACGCCAAGTGTAGAGGGACTGGTACCGCGCCTGGCCGCTCTTGGCCTTTTCAAGACTCTCGCAGGTTTATGATGTTCGTCTTACACTCCGCCGCGCTCCTCCGTCCCTCCCAATTACACTTCACCATTTCTCGCAGCCTCCAGCATCCTCGGTCCACCTCAGAGTTCGCAAACGGGTTTTGATTCCTTACCCGTACCCGGCCGCACCAGGGTCGCAAACGGGTACCCGTACCCGGCCGGGTATGGGTACCCGTATGCTACCCGTACCCTACCCGAAATGAGTGACAAACGGTTACTAACCGGTGACTCACGGCCTACCCGTACCCGTACCCGGCCGCACCAGGGTCGCAAACGGCTACCCGTACCCGTACCCAGCCGGGTACGGGTACCTGGGTATCGGGTAGGGTACGGGTATCGGGTACCCGGTTGCGACCTCTGGTCCACCTGCAGCTTGGCTGTCTCCAGCTACATCACGGGACCTTTTTGCCAGTATCAGCGTGTGTTGCGCCTGAAACGTCGTGATTTATTTTATTTTATACCCACGTGACTTTACCGAAACAACCAAAGAGTATGGATTCCTGCAGTCACGAAAGCTTAAAATCAAGTATGAAAAAGAAGAATAGCTTCTAACCTTTCTGGCAATAAAAAAGGTACTTGTGGTGAACATGCAAACAAAGCATGCTCTGATAATAATGAATATATCCATTGTCTTTGAAACTGATTGGCCCACACCAGAGACAGGCATCTTTGTGGCCTCGTGTCACCAGTGTCAGAGGAGGGAACTCCACAAGGTGAACAGTACAAAGACAATGCCACACGTATCAGAGCATTTATAGCTCGGGGTGAGCAGCTTTTCAGCAGCTATTCCAGACTTTTCCAGGTCCCTACGCCACTTCCCAACTCTCTTCACTGTTCGCCGGTCTTTCACAATGCCCTAGTGCTGTCTGGACCAGTGGTGAATCTGAGCGGAGGGGGGAGGGCGATTGGAGCGATTTCCTTCTGACCCCCCCCACCTCCTCTTGCAGAAAATATAAAATAAGAATTTTATAAACATTTACCAGAGAAAATAAATCGTCACGGTGGCGAGATATTACCTATCTCGCCTGGTATGCAGGAGGTCGTCGGTTCGATACCGACACTGATGCCTGGATATTTGGAGTTTGCATGCCTCTCCCCGTGGTCGAGTGGATTTTTCTCCGGGTCCTCCGGTTTATCCCTCCACATTTAGCAACATGCGTTTAGAGTATTTGGCTGCTTTTTAACTTTCTACATGATTAGCCACTTCGACGAACTATCATTTGTGTCCAGGTCGCTTTTGAAAAAGAGCTGTACAGCTCAGTGGGTGGTTACCTTGTGAAAAAAATAGTTTAATCGTTTAAAATAGATGAACGTATGGCCTTGTTTAAGAAGCTTCAAATTCTGGAACCACACCTCTCCCCTCCGGGAAGTTTGTATGTCTCGATTCTAGGTCTACCTTTGATTCGGACCACTGCCCGAGTGCTGTTCCTGTGCAGGAATTGGACCATTCCTGGGCCAGCAGATTCCAGTTCCCAGTGGTCATGGAAACGAAGAATTTGCGTCTCTGCGTTCACTCCAAGCTTAGCACGTGCTGAAGTTTGCAATCCCTTCATAATCGTACGGCCATCTTCCTACTGCAAACTTTAATGACATTTGGAATACATACAATCGGTGCAACTCATTGAAAAATATTCCAGCGAAGTGGGTTGCTCGTTATCTTATCCACCCAATATCTGCAAAGTAAGTTTGGTCTTTTTTTTCTGATGAAAAAACAGTCCACCTGGCATGGCACTTTTGCCGGCCTCTGAGCGAGTCCATTACTCTAAGAATGCCAACAGTGGTGGTGTTGCCTTACTAATCGCACCTGTTTTTGTTGTCAGCCCCTTTTTAACACTTTCACGCAAACGTCCACCACACGCGCGCCCACTCAGAAATCCGACCTGATCCCCTCTACAAAACACGAAATGCCCAATGCCCAGAGTCAAAACAACGACCCGGGGCGTTTCCCGTGGAGACGGAGCAAACAGTGGTGGTCTTGATGCACTGCTGGGCGTGCTCCAACACGCTCTGGCATTCCGCACTCTTTGTGCCGCCTGGGCACAAAGTGGCGTGGGGCTGAGACTCGTTGCTCGGCGCCGTTCGGAATAGGACCGAGCTCTGGGTTGGTGCCGTGCGGTGCTCCCCGATTCAATTTGTCGCCCCGTACGGTGGCACGCGTCGTGCCGCTGTGCCCTTCTGTCACCGCTGGCATTTCGTATCTTACGGCTGATGCTGCTCGTGATGAGATGAGCGTGTGCATCGTTGACCAAAGGACTGAGAGTCAGTGTGGCGGTGGATGATGGTGGTTGTGGCGATGATGTTGATGGATTGTAAGGGTTGAGCCCGAGGTGCTTTTGACTGGAAGCCCGGTCACAGTGGTAACTTCCCCTCCCTGTCTGCTTGAGTGTGTGCGCGTGGTGGGTGGGTGGGTGGGTGAGCGTGGTGGGTGGGTGGGTGCGCGTGGTGGACGGGTGGGTGAGCGTGGTGGACGGGTGGGTGAGCGTGGTGGG